>WNWK01032236.1:0-22056 GCA_009830355.1 Cherax destructor
AGGTGGTGTACGATTTTGTCATTTAGTGCCAGCTTTTTTTCCTTCCTGGCACTAAAATACCACTCTCTCTCTGGAGTGGCTTTGGCTATCTAGGTTTTCCCATGGTCTGGATGTTCTGTGTCGTCTTGTACCCTTTAGGTGGTGTGCCTGGCAATATCGGTTATAGCACTGTCTTTCCTGAACTGATGAGTGGCACATTTCAGGGTGGAAAAGCTTACACTGTATGACAGTGTCCACCGTTGAAGACACGGCTAGACTCCAAGCAGACATAAACCAAATCTTTAAATGGGCTGCAGAAAACAATATGAAGTTCAATGATGAGAAATTTCAATTACTCAGATACGGAAAACGTGAAGAAATTAAAATCTCTTCGGAGTACAAAACTAATTCCAACCACACAATAGAGCGAAAACTAATGTCAAAGACCTGGGAGTGATCATGTCAGAGGATCTCACCTTCAAGGACCATAACAAAGTACAATTGCATCTGCTCGAAAAATGACAGGATGGATAATGAGAACCTTCAAAACCAGGGATGCCAAGCCCATGTTGACACTTTACAGATCGCTTGTTCTATCTAGGCTAGAATATTGCTGCACACTAACGGCACCTTTCAAGGCGGGTGAAATTGCTGACCTTGAAAATGTGCAGAGAACCTTCACCGCACGCATAAGTGCGATAAACCACCTCAACTACTGGGAACGCTTGAAGTTCCTAAACCTGTACTCTCTAGAACGCAGGCGGGAGAGATACATTATTATATACACATGGAAAATTCTCGAGGGCTTAGTACCAAACTTGCAACAAAAATCACTCCCTACAAAAGCAAAAGACTCGGCAGGCGATGTAACATCCCCCAATGAAGAGCAGGGGTGCCACTAGCACGTTGAGGGACAACACAATAAGTGTCAGGGGCCCAAGATTGTTCAACTGCCTCCCAGCATACATCAGGGAGATTACCAACAAACCCCTGGCTGTCTTCAAGCAGGCACTGGACAGGCACCTAAAGTCGGTACCTGACCAGCCGGGCTGTGGTTCGTACGTTGGACTGCGTGCGGCCAGCAGTAACAGCCTGGTTGATCAGGCTCTGGTCCAACAGGAGGCCTGGTCACGGACCGGCCGTGGGGGCGTTGACCCCTGGAATTCTCTCCAGGTAGACTCCAGGTAGATATGGGCATGACATTTTCTGGGGTGGTCAAAGTTGCATGTCCCATCTGTTTTCCCAGATGTTCCATGCCTGCAGATACCAAGTGCATAATACAGTGGACCCCCAGATTACGTACTGCTCCAAACTCGAACAATTATGTAAGTGTATTTTTGTAAGTGCTTTTTTAAGTGTATTTTTGGGGGTCTAAAAGGACTAATCTAATTTACATTATTCCTTATGGGAACAAATTCGTTCTGTAACGGCACTTGAACAGCATTCTGGAACAAAATAATGATGTAATCCGGGGGTCCACTGTATTTGCATAGGCCTGGTTTCTGTTTGCCTTGTTTTTTTGTGACTATGTTCTCTAATGTATTCCCTACTGGTGCATGTTTTCCTGTCTCATTTCTATCTTCAGCACTAGTGCTAACATCCCCTTTTGTTCCATCTCCAACACTAGCACCTTTAGAAGCACTGTCTTCTAGGACAACATTAGCACCCTCAGGAGAACTATCCTCCAGGACAACACTAGCACCCTCAGGAGCGTTGTCGTTCGAGACAGCCCCGTCCAAACCACCCATCTTATTTTCCCAGCTGTCATACCATGTTGACATGTCTTTTAAGAAGGATCTTTTATTGGTGTTCTTGTCTTTTAACCCTTTGAGGGTCGGTCCCGTACTAGTATGTCCTTGAAGCCAGGGTCGGTCACGTACTTGTACGCGTAAATTCTAGCGCCTTCAAATCGAGCGGGAGAAAACTGGTAGGCATACATGTAGAGAATGGGTCTGTGCGGTCAGTGTGCGCAGTAGGAAAAAAATCGTGGAGCCAGTGGTGCATTGTGGGAACACCATTTCAGTACCTCTTCCTCACCATGCCTCGCGGTAAGAAACACCTCACTCCTCGGCGAATTGGGACTCTTTTGTTCCCAAGTGACAGTTCAAACACAGATGGAAGTGTCAGTGAAGATGAATTCCAGGGTTTTGGTGAGTTTGTGACCGAAAATAATGAACCTAATACCAGTAATAGTGAGGAAAACCCAGACGACCCACAACCTTCCACCTCCGGTGCTATGGCGTCTTGTTCATGTTCACTTGTACAAGAACGAAGGAGGAAATTTTATTTACTCATATCCAGGACTCGGATGTGAGCAATGGTGATGATAGTGATAGTGAATATAAACTCCAAGCTCTTCAAAACAGTTCCAGTAGCGAGAGTGAAGTGGAATATTATCCAGTGAAGCGTCAGTATATACGACGGTATATGCGTTCTGGAAGTGTGCCATATGCTGTTCCAAGGGTAAGGAGTACATCTCGGAGTACATCCCGTGGGCATACAACAGGAAGTCGTACCTTAGCAACAGAAGTCAGTACGTGAACACAAATGGAGAGAACTCTTCCACACAACAAATTACAGTCGGTGTCCCTCAAGGTAGTGTCCTGGGGCCACTCCTATTCCTCATTTACATAAATGACCTACCGAATGCATCACAACTACTCAAACCCATTTTGTTTGCAGATGACACAACATATGTCTTCTCTCACCCAAATCCAGTCGTACTAGCCAACACAGTTAATGCCGAATTACAGAAAATATCAACATGGATGATGACAAATAAGCTTACTCTCAATACGGACAAGACCTACTACATTCAGTTTGGAAACAAAGCTGCAAATGTTCCACTTAACATAACGCTAAATGGTTCACCCATCACAAGGCTCACAGAGGGAAAATTCCTAGGAATCCACCTTGACAGTAGTCTTAAATTCCAAACACACATACAACAAATTTCCAAGAAAATCTCAAGGACAGTAGGTATATTATCTAAGATACGCTATTATGTGCCTTAACCAGCTCTCATTGCACTATATCATTCTCTTATCTACCCTTATCTCACCTATGGAATCTGTGCATGGGGCTCAACAACATTAAATCACCTTAGACCACTCATAACCCAGCAAAAGGCTGCAGTCAGGATGATAACAAATTCCCACTATAGACAGCATACTCCACCTATATTCAGAACCTTAAAACTACTCACCATAAAAAATATTCATAACTATTCATGTGCCTTCTACATACATAAAACTCTACATGCTAATATCAACCCTGCGCTCAGAATTCTCCTCAACAACTTTAATAGGTCCCACGAACATGACACAAGACACAGATCACTATTTGACATACCCCGAGTCCATACTAACCAATGTAAAAATTCTATGCACATAAAGGGCCCCAGAATCTGGAATTCATTACCAGTAAATATCAAGTTAACCTTGTCGGAAAATCAATTCAAGACTCTTCTCAAAAATCACCTACTCACCCTATACTAAATACTCATACTGTAACAAACTTCCAAACCCAATATTATTTTACTTAAGATGATCTCAATTTGATATGTTCATCCTCCTTAACACTTGTTGCAATTTCATATCATCATATTGTCATTTAAAATCTTATAGTATCATCATTTTCTTAATTTGAAATAAAATATATATCTAGAAGAAACTCTAAAAACAATTTCTAGTATTGTTATTATACTAGTATAGCATCAACATACTGTAACTTGAAATAAATTATACAACTAGATTAAACTCAACCAATTTCTCTTGTATTGTCTTTTAATAGTATGTATAACCATATAATAATTTAAATAATACAGAACTAGAATAAACTCAATCAATTTCTTTAGCATTAAGTACTTAGTGAATAAGTCTCTAGAATAAACTGCCCCTAATGCCATGGCATGCCAGTGGCTCTCCTTGCATTACAGTTTTATAATTGTTTTATAATTGTAACTACCAATAACATTGTACACTTGTAACATGCATAGAAATAAAAATTATTATTATTATTATTATACAATGGGGATGAAAAATGTACATGCATCATCAGATGGTGGTGGTGGTGGTGGCGGTGCCAGCCATCAGGCACCAGCAGTGGGCCATGCTGCTACCCACACCGCTGCATCAGCCTCACCCACCCACCCACCACAACAACCTCCACAACCACCACAACCTCCACAATCTCCACAACCACCTGTCAATATCCAGTACCCACCAGCAGACTGCACCTGGGATTGGCAGGAAGCTGACAATTTTGTTCCCAATCTCCATCACTTTGATGAAAGTCAAAGTGGACTACGGCCATCTTGTACACTTGGGAACAATGCCACTGAACTGGAATGTTTCCAGTTATTCTTTGATGAACCCCTGATGGAAATTATTGTCAGGGAAAGCAACAGATACTTCGATTACACCATGGCAAACACGATTCTTTCACCAGGATCACGTCTACACCAGTGGAAGGAGACAACTGTGGCCGAGATGTATCTTTTGTTTGCCACAATAATGCTTATGCCACATGTGTATAAGCACAGTGTCAAATCATACTGGTCGACAGACCGCCTCATTGCAACCCCATCTTTTAGTGAAATAATACCAGTGAATCGATTTGTGCTACTGTTACGTATGTTACACTTTTCAGACAAAACCAGGCCTGACAGAAACGACAGGTTATATAAGTTTAGAAATGTGTTTATGTATCTGAAACAGAAATTCAATATGTATTTTTATCCCTTCAGGAAGCTTGTTATTGATGAGTCTTTGATTTTGTTCAAAGGTAGACTGTCGTTCAAGCAGTATATACCAAACAAGAGGAAATGCTTTGGTATAAAGTTGTTTGTACTTTGTGATTGCTACAGTGGTCTTGTATTGGACATTATTGTGTACACTGGAAGCAATACATTGCAAAATACGTACCAGGAAGTTATTGGGTATCTCTGGTGATGTGGTTAGAACAATGATGGAACCATATATTGGTAAGGGGCATATATTATATACTGATAACTGGTACACAAGCCCTTTACTCAGTGATTTTTTGCGAGTGAACATGACAGATGTGTGTGGTACAGTGCGTGCAAATCGTAAACATATGCCAAGGTTCAACGCAGGCACTCGTAGAGGTGAGGTGCAGGCGTTTGCTGCCAATGACATCATGGCATTTCGGTGGCATGACAAACGAGATGTCACACTGTTGTCATCAGTTCACCAAAACGAAATGACAGACACTGGCAGGCTGATTAGAGAGACCAATGAACCCATCCTAAAACCTGCAGCTGTAATGGACTACACTCTCAATATGCATTCAGTGGACAAATGTGACATGCAGATTGGGTTTGCTGACTGTGTTCGCAAGAGTTATAAGTGGTACATAAAACTCTTTTTTCATCTTGTGGACATTTCCATGCTGAATGCTTATAATGTGTATAAGTTGAAGACCAGAAACAAACCACCATATGGTCAGTTTTGTTTGTCTGTCATCAGACAAATATTATTCAAGTACCAAGTAACAACACCTGCAATAGAACAACGCCTGCGAACTGATCAACACCTACCCTCTCGTCTGAGGCTTGGTGAACACTTCCTAACAATACTGCCTGCTACTGCTTGCAAGAAAAAGGCTCAGAAGAGGTGTTTTGTCTGTGCACATACAAAAAAACACCCACAACGCAGAGACACTCATTTCATGTGTGTGGAATGTAAAACACCTCTGTGCATGGAACCATGTTTCAGAGACTTCCACAGGCTGCAGAACTTCTAGAAACATGTCCAGTGGCTGTATATATGTATATATATGATAGACAAAAATAATAATAATAATAATAATAATTTTTATTTCAATGCATGTTACAAGTGTACAATGTTATTGGTAGTTACAATTATAAAACAATTATAAAACTGTAATGCAAGGAGAGCCACTGGCATGCCATGGCATTAGGGGCAGTTTATTCTAGAGACTTATTCACTAAGTACTTAATGCTAAAGAAATTGATTGAGTTTATTCTAGTTCTGTATTATTTAAATTATTAAATGGTTATACATACTATTAAAAGACAATACAAGAGAAATTGGTTGAGTTTAATCTAGTTGTAGAATTTATTTCAAATTACAGTATGTTGATGCTATACTAGTATAATAACAATACTAGAAATAGTTTTTAGAGTTTCATCTAGGTATATATTTTATTTCAAATTAAGAAAATGATGATACTATAAGATATTAAATGACAATATGATGATATGAAATTGCAACAAGTGTTAAGGAGGATGAACATATCAAATTGAGATCTTCTTAAGTAAAATAATATTGGGTTTGGAAGTTTGTTACAGTATGAGTATTTAGTATAGGGTGAGTAGGTGATTTTTGAGAAGAGTCTTGAATTGATTTTCCGACAAGGTTAACTTGATATTTACTGGTAATGAATTCCAGATTTTGGGGCCCTTTATGTGCATAGAATTTTTACATTGGTTAGTATGGACTCGGGGTATGTCAAATAGTGATCTGTGTCTTGTGTCATGTTCGTGGGACCTATTAAAGTTGTTGAGGAGAATTCTGAGCGCAGGGTTGATATTAGCATGTAGAGTTTTATGTATGTAGAAGGCACATGAATAGGTATGAATATTTTTTATGGTGAGTAGTTTTAAGGTTCTGAATATAGGTGGAGTATGCTGTCTAGAGTGGGAATTTGTTATCATCCTGACTGCAGCCTTTTGCTGGGTTATGAGTGGTCTAAGGTGATTTAATGTTGTTGAGCCCCATGCACAGATTCCATAGGTGAGATAAGGGTAGATAAGAGAATGATATAGTGCAATGAGAGCTGGTTGAGGCACATAATAGCGTATCTTAGATAATATACCTACTGTCCTTGAAATTTTCTTGGAAATTTGTTGTATGTGTGTTTGGAATTTAAGACTACTGTCAAGGTGGATTCCTAGGAATTTTCCCTCTGTGAGCCTTGTGATGGGTGAACCATTTAGCGTTATGTTAAGTGGAACATTTGTAGCTTTGTTTCCAAACTGAATGTAGTAGGTCTTGTCCGTATTGAGAGTAAGCTTATTTGTCATCATCCATGTTGATATTTTCTGTAATTCGGCATTAACTGTGTTGGCTAGTACGACTGGATTTGGGTGAGAGAAGACATATGTTGTGTCATCTGCAAACAAAATGGGTTTGAGTAGTTGTGATGCATTCGGTAGGTCATTTATGTAAATGAGGAATAGGAGTGGCCCCAGGACACTACCTTGAGGGACACCGACTGTAATTTGTTGTGCGGAAGAGTTCTCTCCATTTGTGTTCACGTACTGACTTCTGTTGCTAAGGTACGACTTTAGGTAGTTGAGGGTGCCCCTAATACCATAGTGCGCTAATTTTGTGAGCAATAAATCATGGTCGACTGTATCAAATGCTTTGCGTAGTTCTATGAAGATTCCCAGCGGAACTTCTTTCTTCTCAAGTGCGGTGTATATTAACTCTAACATGTGTGTTATAGCATCGTTTGTGCTCTTGTTGGTCCTGAATCCAAATTGACACGGGTTTAGTACATTGTGTGAGACGAGGTAGGAATAGATCTGTTTATGAATTAATTTTTCGAAGATTTTAGAAAGCAGTGGTAAATTTGAGATTGGTCTGTAATTATTCAAGTCAGTTTGGTCACCTCCTTTGTGGATCGGGGTGACCCTAGCTATTTTGAGAATTGATGGGAAGGTTGAAGATTCAATGGATTTATTGAATAATGCTGCTATAATTGGTGACAGTACATGTGTAGCTTTTTGTACATAAAGGGTGGTAAGCTGTTTATGTCTCCTGCTTTGTTTTTAAGGGTGTTGATTATGAGTGAGACTTCAATTGAGTTGGTAGGAGCTAGGAATAGTGTATCTGGGTAGGTGTTGGTGAGGTAGTCTGTTGGACGAGTGTTGAGCTTGGGATCCTACTCACTAGATTCTTTCCTATGGTGGAGAAGAAAACATTAAGTCTGTTTGCTGTCTCAATTGGTGAGAGTAGGGGTTCGTCTGTTTTTGATAATTTGATGGTATTGTTCGTGGATATCTTTTTATTTCCTAGAATTGTAGATAGGGTTTTCCAGGTCTTTTCATATCACCTTTACGGTCTGGAGTCTGTTCTCATAATACAATTTTTGGACCTTCTTATCAGGCTAGTAAGGATTGATGAGTAGCGTTTGGATTGTTCTCTGGTTATTAGACCCCTTCTATATTGTTTTTCATATTGGTGCCTCTTATTTATGGATTTAAGGATGCTGGGTGTTAGCCAGGGATTGTTAAGTCTCTTAGCTGTGATCTGTTTAGTTTTTTCGGGCAATGTCTGTTATAGAGGTTATGTGTTTTTTAAGAAAGTTCTTGATGCATTCATTAATATCTGAATGTGTTTCCAATTCATTAAGCCAGTCAATGTTCGTCATAGCTGATATAAAATTATTAACAGCAGACTCATTATGTAGTCTGAAGGTAACTTTTGCAATTTCTTGGGGCAGAATGCCTAGGTTAGTTATGAGAAAGGTAGGGTAGTGGTCTGTGGTGTTTTCTGTGATTATGCCTGATTTTTGAGGAGATATTGTGTTAGTCCAGATGTGGTCTAGTAACGAGGTACTATTATCGGAGATTCTTGTAGGTTTTGATATTGTTGGTAGTAATAAGCAGTTGCTCATAGTGTTTGTGAATTCAGTTACCTGCGGGTCTTGGTCATGTAGGAGATTTATGTTGAAATCTCCTGTGAGCAGCAAATGATCTTTGTTAAGGCGTGAATCGATTATCAGGTTTCCTAGTTTTTCACTAAAGTGGCGGATGTTTGACTGTGGTAATCTGTAGATGTTTATCACTGTGAGGGGTTTTTGCAGGTCTTTTGATTTAAATTTAGCTATAATATATTCTCCATGTTCATCCCTTGTACAAGAATTTTCGATACAATCGAGTTGATCTGTATAATATATTGCTGTTCCACCCCCTCGCTGGTCTGTCCTACAGTTGTGAATGGCTGTGTAACCTGGGATGGCATAGATACCTGTAGTATCAGGCTTTAGCCAGGTCTCAGTGAGTGTGATGATTGACATATTGGACTGTAGGGATTGGAGTAGTGCTGTGAGGTCATCATAATGTTTGCTCAACGATCTAACATTGTAATTGAAGATAGTTAAGTTATTGTTGGCTCTGAGTAATGTCTTTGCTTGATCAGCTGTGTAATAGTTACAATTGCTGTTGGAGTCGTGTAAGTCATTTAATAATAGGTTGATATCAGGATCAATGCCTGTAATAAACAACATTGTATATTGATCGTGTGTGTAAACATTTTTTGTAAACAATATAATGACAACAGTGTTTGTGGAGCTATTGTGTATTATACAACGAGTGAAAATATACCAAATAGTGCTCATATTGGTCTCACAGGCCACAAAAGTTACTTGGAAAAAGAAAAAAGAAAAAACAAAAGAAAAAAGTGGAAAAAAAACAAAATAAATAATTACCGGGTGACCGGAAGGCGGCGATGTTGCCGACAGCGGTTCAATTTCAGTGAACTTCACGCCTTCATATCTCGGTAAGAATTGATCGCAAAAATTTTTTGTTTAGCTATTTATATTTAGAAAAACTATCATTTCATAAGAAAAAATAATTTTTTTTTTAACCCTTTCAGGGTTTTTGACGTACTAGTACGGCTTACGCACAAGGGCGTTTGACGTACTAGTACGCCTAAATTCTACTGCCCTCAACTCAAGCAGAAACAGGCTGGTAGGCCTAGATGTGATAGAATGGGTCTGTGCGGTCAGTGTGCACAGTATAAAAAAAATCCTGCACCACACAGTACATAATAAGGAAAAAAACTCTGACCGTGTTTTTGGTTTAAAACAGCGACTTTGCAGTCTATTTTCGTATGGTATTTATGCTTGTATTCTCGTTTTCTTAGTCTCATTTGATAGAATGGATGATATATTACAGAAATAGAGATCATTTTGACTGGTTTCAAGAAGACAAGTACAGTGGTACCTCGACTTACGATATTTTTTCATTCCAGAATGCTGTTCAAGTGCCATTACCAAACGAATTTATCCCCTTAAGGAATGATGTAAAATAGACTAGTCCTTTTAGACCCCCGAAATTACACTTACAAAAGCATTTAAAAAAATAAACTTACATAAAAGGGTGAGTTTGGGGACCATCGTAAGTCGAGGTACCACTGTACCTTGAAACCGAGCGCAAAGTAGCGAAAATGTTCGATTTTTGCCTATGTTCAAGAGTAAACAAATCACACCATGCGTCCAATAGACATACACTGGCGAGTCTAATATTCTTGCACAAGTGCGCTGATATTATTTCTACCATTTTTACAATGATGCAGTTGTATACATAACAGAAACTTTTCAATTTTTTGTGAGAATAAAAATTCAAAATGGAAAGCAAAAGTAATGCAATAGGAGACGGGAGACGTGACTAATGAACAGATAAAATGTTACTTTACTGCCAGGAATGTCTGTCTTGTTTATTCTGGACCCTATTTTGAAATTAGCATCTTTTGAAATTTGTGTGAAATTCGCAATATTGTCAATTTCTAACCACTTTATTGGGTAGTTGAATTCGGTAAATTGATGGTTTCTTGTACTCAATCGATAGAACAAATGGAATTCTACAATAATAGCTATGATTTTCGTTGACTGATACATTGGAATTGGCCGAAAATATGGCTCAAAGTGGGCGAAATCGCCGATGCGTAAATATCTTCGATACCGCTAACTTTGCGAGAGCATAATTCCGTTAGTTTTTCACCAAATTTCATACTTTTGGTGGCGTTATGATCGGAAAAAGATGCTCTATTATTTCATAAGAAAAAATATTTTTTTTTTTTCCGAAAATGTTTCGACCCTGAGAGAGAGTTAAGAATCGAGGTCTCGACCCTGAAAGGGTTAATATATTCCGACCCTGAGAATGAGTTTGAGAAAGGGCATGTCGACCCTCAAAGGGTTAATATAGATGTAATTTTCTCATACAGGTGTATCTCGTTTGGGCAGACCCAAAAATATCTCTCTGAGTTTGTCAAGTGTGGTCACTGGTTGAAAATCCCTGCATATACCATGGGACCACTGACCACAGAGATTGCAAGCAATCCAGGCCTGTTTTCGTCCCTTACCCTTTCTACAGACTACACAGATCTTCATGGTGGTGGTCATCTTACAACACATGACAACTCTCCTAGCTAGCTAGTCTATAATTTCTCAAGGTATTTAGTTGTTTTTAACAGTTCCTCTGATTTGGCTTATTTCCAACGAATCCGTTTGAATCCAGTCCTTTGTTCACTTATTTCTTGGACGAATCCGGTTTGTGGCTCACTGTATATTTTAACTAATAACCACCTTAAAAGTAGATCTATTTGTATTGTATCTATTTGTTGTAGTTGCTGTTTTGGTGTTTAATAAGGGCTTGTAAAACCCTGTCAGCTTATGAATCCGGTCAGAGGATACCTTGTTTTCAATGAATCCGTTTGAATCCGGTCGTTGGTTCACATGTTCTTGACGAATCCGGGCGAATCCGGATTAGTGGATCACTTACTATTTTGGACGTATCCAGTCGGTGATTTTGGATTAGCACATAAGAAGGACTATTGGAAGAATATTTAACAGAATAATATGTGTTCAGTTTGATACAAAAAGTATAACTTGCGTGTTGGAGAAGCCGTGGCTTCTGAAGATGAAGATTACTGGAGGAATATTTGATTTTCGTTGTGTATATTGCGACCGCTGCTAACTACAGGTTTAGTGTATTACCACAAACTGTATACAGTGGACCCCCGGTTAACGATGGTCTCTAAACTCGCCCTTTTATGTAAGTTTATTTTTTTAAGTGCTTTTGTAAGTGTAGTTTTGGGGTCTAAAAGGGCTAATCTAATTTACATTATTCCTTATGGGAATAAATTCATTCGGTAATGGCACTTGAACAGCATTCTTGAACGAAAAAATATCGTTAACCGGGGGTCCACTGTACAGTGGACCCTCGGTTAACGAAAAAAATTAATTGCAGAAGCCTGCTCAAGTGCCATTACCGAACGAATTTACGTCCTTAAGAAATAATGTCATGTAGGTTAGTCTATTTCAGACCCCCAAAACTACACTTCCACAAGAACTTACAAAATTATACTTACATAATTGCACGATTTCCGGGGTATTCGTTAACCGAGGGTCCACTGTACGTCACTCCATCACAATAAGTACCGATTTGTTACTAGTTAATAGCTACGGCAACACTGTAAGGTTTCTGAATGATGACACTAGGTGGATGGTATTACTAAATTTTAGGTCAGGTACACTGGCAGGTTTAACCCTTTGGGGGTCGGTGCCGTACTAGTACGTTTTACGAGCAGGGGTTGGTGCCGTACTAGTACGCCCAAATTCTAGCGGCCTCAATTTAAGCAGAAAACGTCTGGTAGGCATACATATGAAAGAATGGGTCTGTGTGGTCAGTGTGCGCAGTATAAAAAAAATCCTGCAGTACACACTGCATAATGAGTGAAAAAAACTCTGACCGTTTTTTTCGATTAAAACAGCGACTTTGCAGTCGATTTTCGTATAGTTTTTATTGATGTATTCTCGTTTTCTTGGTCTCATTTGATAGAATGGAAGATATATTACAGAAATAGAGATGATTTTGATTGGTATGACAATGACAAGTACCTTGAAATTGAGCTCAAAGTAGTGAAAATGTTCGATTTTTGACGATGTTCAAGAGTAAACAAATCACACCATGCCTCCAATACACATACACTGGTGAGTCTTATATTCATGCACAAGTGCTCTGATATTATTTATACCATTTTTACAATGATGCAGTTATATACATAACAGTAAATCTTCTATTTTTTGTGAGAATAAAAATTCAAAATGAAAAGCAAAAGTAAAGGAACAGGGGCCTGGAGACGTGACTAATGAACAGAAAACATGTTATTTTAGTGCCAGGAATGTCTGCCTTGTTTACTCTAGACCCTATTTTGAAATTGGCATCGTTTGAAATTTGTGTGAAATTGGAAAATTTCCATTTTCTGACCACTATTTTGGGTAGATGAAATTGGTAAATAGGCAATCGATAGACGAAATGGAGATCTAGCGAAATAGCTATAATTTTAGGAGACTGACACATTGGAATGTGTCGAAAATAGGGCTCAAAGTGGGCAAAATCGCCGAGGCGTAAGTGTCATGGCTGCCGCTAACTTCGCGAAAGCATAATTCCGTTAGTTTTCGATCAAATTTCATAATTTTGGTGGCGTTATGATCGGAAGAAGATTCTCTATCATTTCGTAAGAAAAAAATAATTTTTTTTTTTCCAAAAAAATTTCGACCCCAGGAACACTTTCCTGAGAAGGCCTGTCGACCCCCAAAGGGTTAAAGATTATTAATACGAGCTGACCGGCATGGTAGGGTTCTGGCGACTGTTGGCAACTGTTTACCACATGAACCCTGCCTCCTTAGGCCTAAATTCACTTTAAATTTCACCTTAAATTTATTTTGGTATCTTATCTATATATTACAGTACCACTGTGATAAACACTATAACACTATGTATGACACTATTATCTTGGAGAGACTTTCCTCTGGCAAAAAAGTTCTAGGAAATTTTTTTCTTATTCTCAGCAAAATTTGTTGACAGCACCTCACCACTATCGTTTGCTCTCCTTTTGCACTCAATCACCATTCTCTTCACCTCTCTTACTCTCCGTATACTCTACCCTTCTTATATCACTTCTGTTTTGTAAAGACCTCTCTCAAGCATACTTTTTCTCTCTTATCACACCCTTTACCTCATTCCACCAATCACCCCTCTTTCCTCCTGTGCCCACTCTCCTATATATACATATATACAGTGGTACCCCAGATTTTGTCAATATTTCGTTCCAGAAGGCTGTTAGAGTGCCGTTACCGAACGAATTTGTTCCCATAAGGACGAATGTAAATTAGATTAGTACGTTTCAGACCCCCCAAAATACACTTACAAAAATACTCTTACATAATTGTTCGAGTTGGGAGCTGTATGATATCCGGGGTACCACTGTATTTACAGTGGACCCCCGGATTTCATAGTCATTGGATTTCGTAATTTTTGGTAATAGTAACATTTTTTCGTCAAAATATTGGCTCAGTGATCGTCATTAATCTTGGTAATAGTCATTTGTCCCTGAGTTACGAGCACCTCGGAAATCGTACAGTTATGTAAGTGTAATATTTTAAGTGCTTTTGTAAGTGTATTTTTGGGGGTCTGAAATGGACTAACCTACTTGACATTATTTCTTAAGGGAGAAAATTCTTTCGGTGATAGCACTTAAGCAGCCTTCTGGAATGAATTATGCTCGTTACTCGGGCGACCACTGTATATATTTTTTTTTTATTTTTTATTAACACATCGGCCGATTCCCACCAAGGCAGGGTGGCCCGAAAAAGAAAAACTTTCATCATCATTCACTCCATCACTGTCTTGCCAGAAGGGTGCTTTACACTACAGTTATAAAACTGCAACATTAACACCCCTCCTTTAGAGTGCCGGCACTGTACTTCCCATCTCCAGAACTCAAGTCCGCCTGCCGGTTTCCTGAATCCCTTCATAAATGTTACTTTGCTCACACTCCAACAGCCGTCAAGTATTAAAAACCATATGCCTCCATTCACTCCTATCAAATACGCTCACACATGCTTGCTGGAAGTCCAAGCCCTCGCACACAAAACTTCCTTTACCCCCTCCCTCCAACCTTTCCTAGGCCGACCCCTACCCCGCCTTCCCTCCACTACAGATTTATACACTCTCGAAGTCACTCTGTCTCGTTCCATTCTCTCTACATGTCCAAACCACCTCAACAACCCTCCTCAGCTCTCTGGACAATCGTTTTGGTAATCCCGCACCTCCTCCTAATTTCCAAACTCCGAATTCTCTGCATTATATTCACACCACACATTGACCTCAGACATGACATCTCCACTGCCTCCAGCCTTCTCCTCGTTGCAACATTCATCACCCATGCTTCACACCCATATAAGAGCGTTGGTATAACTATACTCTCATACATTCCCTCTTTACTTCCATAGACAAGGTTCTTTGTCTCCACAGACTCCAGTGCTCCACTCACCCTTTTCCCCTCATCAATTCTATGATTCACCTCATCCTTCATAGACCCATCCGCCGACATGTCCACTCCCAAATATCTGAATACATTCACCTCCTCCATACTCTCTCCCTCCAATCTGATATCCAATCTTTCGTCACCTATTCTTTTGTTATCCTCATCACCTTACTCTTTCCTATATTCACTTTCAATTTTCTTCTTTTACACACCCTACCAAATTCATCCACCAACCTCTGCAGCTTCTCTTCAGAATCTCCCAAAAGCACAGTGTCATCAGCAAAAGCAACTGTGACAACTCCACTTTGTATTTGCTTCTTTATCTTTTAGCCCAACACCTCTTGCCAAGACCCTCGCATTCACTTCTCTTACAACCCCATCTATAAATATATTGAACAACCACGGTGACATCACACATCCTTGTCTAAGGCCCACTTTTACTGGGAAATAGTCCCTTCCCTCCTACACACTCTAACCTGAGCCTCACTATCCTCATAAAAACTCTTCACTGCTTTCAGTAACCTTCCTCCTATTCCATACACCTGCAACATCTGCCACATTGCCCCCTATCTACCCTATCATACGCCTTTTCCAAATCCATAAATGCCACAAAAACATCTTTACCCTTATCCAAATACTGTTCACCTATATGTTTCACTGTAAACACTTGGTCTACACACCCCTACCTTTCCTAAAGCCCCCTTGTTCATCTGCTATCCTGCTTTCTGTTTTACTCTTAATTCTTTCAATAATAACTCTACCATACACTTTACCAGGTACACTCAACAGACTTATTCCCCTATAATTTTTGCACTCTCTTTTGTCCCCTTTGCCTTTATACAAAGGAACAATACACGCTCTCTGCCAATCCTAGGTACCTTACCCTCTTCCATACATTTATTAAATAATAGCACCAACCACTCCAAAATTATATCCCCACCTGCTTTTAACATTTCTATCTTTATCCCATCAATCCCAGCTGCCTTACCCCTTTCATTCTACCCACTGCCTCACGAACTTCCCCTACACCACAACTGGCTCTTCCACACTCCTACAAGATGTTATTCCTCCTTGCCCTACACACGAAATCACAGCTTCCCTGTCTTCATCAACATTTAACAAATCCTCAAAATATTCTCTCCATCTTCCCGATACCTCTAACTCTCCATTTAATAACTCTCCTCTCCTATTTTTAACTGTCAAATCCATTTGTTCTCTAGGCTTCCTCAACTTATTAATCTCATTCCAAAACTTTTTCTTATTTTCAACAAAATTTGCTGATAACATCTCACCCACTCTCTCATCTGCTCTCTTTTTACATTGCTTCACCACTCTTTTAACCTCTCTTTTCTCTCCATATACTCTTCCCTCCTTGCATCACTTCTACTTTGTAAAAACCTCTCATATGCTAACTTTTTCTCCCTTACTACTCTCTTTACATCATCATTCCACCAATCGCTCCTCTTCCCTCCTGCACCCACTCGCCTGTAACCACAAACTTCTGCTGAACACTCTAACACTACATTTTTAAATCTACCCCATACATTTTCGACCCCATTGCCTACACTCTCACTAGCCCATCTATCCTCCAATAGTTGTTTATATCTTACCCTAACTGCCTCCTCTTTTAGTTTATAAACCTTCACCTCTCTTTACTTACTGATTCTATTTTCCTTGTATCCCATCTACCTTTTACTCCCACTGTAGCTATAACTAAAAAGTGATCTGATATATCTGTAGCCCCTCTATAAACATGCACATCCTGAAGTCTACTCAACAGTCTTTTATCTACCAATACATAGTCCAACAAACTACTGTCATTACGCCCTACATCATATCTTGTATACTTATTTATCCTCTTTTTCTTAAAATATGTATTACCTATAACTAAACCCCTTTCTATACAAAGTTCAATCAAAGGGCTCCCATTATCATTTACACCTGGCACCCCAAACTTACCTACTACACCCTCTCTGCATGTTTCTCCCACTTTAGCATTTAGGTCCCCACAATTACTCCTCACTTGGTTCAAAAGTTCCTATCATTCGCTTAACATCTCCCAAAATCTCTCTCTCTCCTCTACATCCTCTCTTCTTCAGGTGCATCAAAGACCCACTTTTCGCATCCGACCCTTATTTTAATCCACATAATCCTTGAATTTAAAATTTATATTCCCTCTTTTCCTTCCATAACTGATCCTTCAACATTATTGCTACCCTTCCCTTTAGCTCTAACTCTCTCAGATACTCCGGGCTTAATCCCATTTATTTCTCCCACTGAACTCGCCTACCCCTTCAGCTTTGTTTCGCTTAGGGCCAGGACATCCAACTTCTTTTCATTCATAACATCAGCAATCATCTTTCTTATCATCCGCACTACATCCACGTTCAAACAACCCAGTTTTATAAAGTTTTTCTTCTCTTTTTAGTAAATGTGTGCAGGAGAAGGGGTTACTAGCCCATTGCTCCCAGCATTTTGTCGCCTCTTTACGACCCCGCATGGCTTACGGAGGAAGATTCTTCACTTCCCCATGGACAATGAGAAAATAAAAAGAACAAGAGCTATCAAGAAAAGAAGAAAAACCTAGATGTGTGTATGTATATATATGCTGTGCATGCCTGTGTATGTGACCTAAAGTGTAAGTAGAGTAGCTAGATATACCTGTTATCCAGCGTGTTTATGAGACAGAAAAAAAACACCAGCAATCCTACCATCATTAAAACAGTTTCAGGTTTCTTTTTTACAGTCCCTGGCAGGACGTAGTACCTCCTGGGTGGTTGCTGTCTACCAACCTACTACCTATATGGGGAGTTATTAAATGGAGTTAGAGGTATCGGGAAGATGGGGGGAATATTTTGAGGAGTTGTTAAATGTTGATGAAGAAGGAAGCTGTGATTTCGTGTATAGGGCAAGGAGGAATAACATCTTGTAGGATGTGGAAGAGCCAGTTGTGAGTGTGGGAAGTTCGTGAGGCAGTGGGTAAATGAAAGGGTAAGGCAGCTGAGATTGATGGGATAAAGATAAAATTTTAAAAAGCAGGTGGGGATATAGTTTGGTGGTTGGTGCTCTTATTTAATAAATGTATGGAAGGGTAAGGTACCTAGGGGATTTTGCCCTGAGCACTTTATGTTTATACACATTTCATATTATTATTTTCTTTTTTTGTCCGTGTGGACTATCAGCGACTGAAGAACAGGAAGCAATCAGGTCTGATCCTTACAAAACGGGGAAATAGCTTAGATTCCTAGGATAAAGGCCTATCCCCGGCATGACGGCACCTGCCGGGAAACTAACATTATTATTAACTGTTCAGATAATCTTTAAAGCACGTTCTAGTTATCCTGCCTATAATTATACGGTCTAATTATGGGTATTCTGGTATAAATTATAATTATTTCACTACATTTTTTATTCTGGCTAAACATATAGTTATTCTTACTATAATTAAGAATTATTCGGGATTTAATGATAGTCTCTCTGTTTAATTAAAGTTATTCTAGCTATAAATTGTTATTCTGGCTTTTATTATACCTTATAGATTTAAATATAGTTTTTTTTGCAATGCCTGTAGATGAGTAAGCAACAAAAACTATTTTTATAAGCGGATAATTAAGAAAACAAAAATAAGATAACATCACTACTAATACTCACAACACACACACACACACACACACACACACACACACACACCAAATAAGACACATGAATTTACAACGTCCTGTGCTAAGCATGCCTTTAATGTACAGAGGAAAAACTAGCCGGGTAGGAGCGGAGTTCTCAGTTAAGTATTTCAACACATTTAAACTCCTAACCACACAGTCAACTGGGAAGGTGCTAATACCACCCATGCAGATGAGAAATCCATTGAGGTGGCGTTAATTAGAGAAAAACCAATTTTTAAAATTGCTAAAAGAAATTTTAAACCAGACATGATTACACAGTATGCAGTAAAAGGCACAAGCCGGTGCTGAGTGTAGTTAACCATTAACGTAACAACACTCCAGACTCCCTCACAGACCCATGGTACTAAAAAAAATGAAGATGCTTCTAGTCTGAAATATCATTAGTGCATCATGAGGATCGAAGCAGCTCTGCCATCACAATACAGACAAGATGAAGAATTACACACATGTGTAACATCTGGGTATTTTTATTTGTAGACGTATCGCCATCCAGTGGCTTTAGCAATACAAGGACATAATGTGAAGAATGTAGAACTATATACAGAGGGACTGACCACCTCAAATACTTTTTTTCCAAGGTTGATGGACTGATTGCATCATCTTTTATTTCATTATTACTGTTGCCTCTGTATTTGACTGAAGAAGTCCACTGTGTAGGCGAAACGTTTCATCAATAAAGATGCCCAACTGTTGCACATGTGTCTTAATTTTCAACTTGTCGGTATTTTATACCATTTTCAACACTACTGTCACTGTCAGCCATTAAGGAGGACAGCTCTAAGAATTGCTAAACTCGTAGGGGTCATATAGCCCCTGTGGAATAGGAGGCATTCTGATTCAATCCAAGGAAGGGGGGGATATGTCCACCTTCTTGGATCAAGAGACCCTCATTGGTATCAAGGAGACAAATTACCATTATTGAATGTAAAATAACACTACACCATTTTTAAATTAAAAGAGGGAAAAATGGCACCTAAACACTCCATTAACAACACCAACCTTCTCAGTAGGATAAATGACTCGTGAAATTCTAAATACGATCAAGAGAGAGTTTCTAAAGTTGTTGCTTAGAAATCAATTTCAGAAATAAGAACATAATAAAGAGCTAGGCAGGTCCAAATCACCTACTGACCTCAGCTAGTCAGGTCGAAGTCACATCCTAGAAGGAAGGAGCACAGCATCAGGCCTACTGGCCCAAGCCAGTCAGGTTCATGCAAATTTAAGCAAGGGGAAACCTACACTTGCCAGTTGTTCTAAGATTTGGCTCACTAATTTGGAACAATGAATGAATAAGACGTTGTGAAGTTATAAACGAGAGCCTTGGACGAAGTTGAAACACTATGGCTAAAAATATATCCTCTGGCTTAAACTCTACGAAAATATAGTATTTAAGGGTTTACTAAACTCTAAAAATTAAAAAAATACATGAAAATATGCATTTTAAACATTTTTCAGTTTTCCCTTTTTGGGGTTTTCTTCTATTTAAATTTTTCTAAAAACAAAAAAAATATTAGTTTTTGTTTTTAAGAAAGTCCATTTTTTAGTTAATTTGTTTCTATAAAATTAGAAATGGCACATACACAGCCCATATTCAGAAATAATAATAATAATAATAATAATAATAATAAAAAAAAAAAAAAAATAATAATAAAAATTTAATAAAAATTTAATTTAATAAACCGGGGGTTTAACCATAAAGGTTTCCCAGTTATCATCAGGATTCCAGAAATTTAAAAAGTTTTTTAACTAATTAAGTACGTCCTTAAATATGTCGATACACAAACTAAATTTAAATTTGGGTACTTAATACTGAAGCCAGCCAGGAGAACCAGAATCAAATATATCTAACAAGACGAAAGGGGGAATGAAAGTTTCCCGAAATTTTTACAGAAAAATAAAGGCAATTATGGACTTACACACGGGAAGTGTGAAGTGCATAATAAAAACCGGAACATTACACAAAAAACCCGTCCCAAGGAGAAAGAAACGTATGACGATGTTTCGGTCTTAACTAGTGGCACACCAACACACGTACATATATGGCCCCCTTACCTTCGTGTGTTAGTTTTTTCTGGTTAATGGCCCGGGCCCCGACCGAAACGACGTCATAAGTTTTTTTTTTCTATGTGCGGGTTATTTTGAATTAATTTCATTCTCTGCCATCTTTGAAAAAGGGATCATTTTTAATGTTATGAATGGTATACAATGCCATGAATTTTAAAAATCCATTCATGAACAGCCCCTCAGCCTTGGCTGGGGACTGAACCTCATCTTTTGTATATATTTTTGTCTTCAAGTTTTGCCCTTTGAATTTGTATTGATAAAGCCACTGGAGGAAAACGTCTACAATAAAGATCCCCAAAAATGTGTCTAATTTTCATCATTTTTAATGTTTGAACTCAAAATTGTTGTAAATTACTTCCACAGGGAAACTTTGCCTAATTTTAAAAATCCACATGAATCTTGCCCTAGTTACTCCATGAATCTTGCCGTTACTCCACACCCAAAGTTGGAAATTTGAAAATCTATCGGTTTTAGGTCTTCTCATCTTACGGAAGAAAAAAAAACGAAAAGTTAGAAAAAAAAAAAATAAACAAAGAAATTCATACAACCACAAAAGATCCACTCAGGGATTCCCCAAAAATAGATCGGGAAGACATGCTGGAAAATTTTTCTACGAGGATCATTGAACACTAGAGGACGATACGTTATGGACACGAAAATTCAGCCTTTTCCAAATATTAGCAACAACAGTCACAATATTCATTGGGGGAAACTGCCCCCGTCAAACACAATCACATTGCAGCTATAAACGCAAAATCCTAGAATCTGCCCTCATAGTTACCACCCTAATTTTAACATCTCACAGGGACGATGGAAACCTGACGTCGGGAAATGGTATGGTGATACCGTCAACATATGAAAAAAACACTTATGGACAGCTCAGGACATAAGTGTCTTTTTTCCGAAACCCGTAATGCAGTACACTGCAGCAGGCCAGTAAGAACCTTTCTGCAGGCCAAGGTAGGAAGCCTGCTGGGGAGTGTTCCCCCTCCCCTTATGTTTTTTTTATGTTTTTTTTGCATACCATTATTGTACTACATATAAGCAGGTCCAAGTCTCCTACCGGCAAACCAATGCCCCAATCTAGTCAGGTCAGATCACATTCATTTAAAGGGAAAGGGGCACGGCATCTGACCCCTTTGTAAACACAAGCTAGTCTGGTCCAACTCCCCCCACCCGAACGAACGAACGAAGAGTTCAGGTAAGATCCCAATGGGATGAGCGGG
>WNWK01032237.1:0-22055 GCA_009830355.1 Cherax destructor
CCTCACAACACTATGTATGCCAGTACGCTTCTTAAATTTTTGAAACCAGCCTCTGCTGGCTTTAAATCGCTCACTTCACTCGTTGCAGGCATTTTCTTAAGGAGATCATCATGCAACTGCCTTGCTTTTCACATATTATTCCCTCCGAAACAGTATCTCCTGCTAACTGTTTCTCGTTGATCCACACCAACAACAACCTTTCCACATTTTCCACCACTTGTGGTCTCTGTTTTGTGATCACAGATGCACCTTTTGCAACAACAGCTTCCTTGATTTTACTTAAATATTTCTTATCCAGAATGGTAGCGATGGTAGAATAGGGTTTACCATACAGCCTGGCCAGCTCACTGATACGCACTCCACTTTCATATTTTTCTATTATCTCCTTCTTCACTTCTATCGTACATATATTTCTGTTCCTCTTTGCCACAGGCTTAGCACTAGGATCTTTCCTTGGACCCATGGTAGCTTATTTAGCAGTTGCAAGCACTAAAAACAGTGGAATAATGACAATATACTGGTATGAATGCGTGGGTGTGGGTGGGTGGTCGCTCTCGCTTGTAAACAATAGCACTGACGCTCCCTGGAGTGCGCGCTCAGCTGGGCGCCAAGCGGACAGGTCCGGTACGAATGTCGGTAACCGAAGCAAACATCGTAAACCACAAACAAATTTCTTACGTTATAAATATCGGTTACCGAAAATAACGTAAGGTGATAACATCGTAAACCGAGGTACCACTGTACATAGAACACTCTATGCAAATATTAACCCACCACTCAAACTTCTCCTTACTAATTTTAACAGGACACATAACCATAACACTAGACACAGATCACTCCTCGATGTTCCCCGTGTCCACCTAACACTATGTAAAAACTCAATGCATATAAAAGGCACGAAAATTTGGAATTCATTACCTATCATTGCCAAAGAAACCCTACCTGTACCCCAATTCAAAACGATGCTAAAAAACCACCTTCTCACCCAAAGCTAATTGCTCCATATCAAACATTCCCAGCAAAGTAGAATAATCACTTAACGTAAAACCTGACTAATCAATTCAATGTAATGTATGAATGAACGAATGAATGAATGTAAAACCTGTTATGAATAATACATACTTAGCTAATTATTCCCACAACACTTACATTATAATGACCACGTAAACTAACTGCAATGCAATTAATTGTTTTAAATTGTTATCTCACTCAATTAGTTGCATTGCTACAATAAATTGCTACAATTAATTGATATATTCAACTTATATTCAAACTTTATAACTTAGATATGCAACTTTACTTATTTTTTTAATTATCAACCATAACTTTTTATTATTTTATTATTATTATTGCTTTAATTTGTTTAATCTGATTTAATTAATTTTATAATGAAGACAAAAGTACAAAACTGTTTAAAAAATGTCATGTCTAAACTATGTTCAAATTTCATAGCTTAAATACTCACCTTTACTCATTGTATACTATCTACAAAAATTCTTACAATTTAGTTTTAAGTTAATTTTAAGTCTGCCCAAAATGCCCTGCATACTAGGGGCTTTTGGCATGTACACCTCATGTAATCTCAATAACCAAATGTAATTCTTTGTATCATGTCCAAATAAAAATATTATTATTATTATTATTATTATTATATTATTATATTATTATTGTTATGTACATATTCCAAAGACAGAAATCTGTTAACCTTCTATATTATAAATAACCATGTTGTAATAATGGTAGAATTACTGACAATATGTTAGGTAAAAGGACACCTGCGACTAATGAGCTATTTTATTGTTGCAATGTTTTGCTCTGCAAGAGCAAAACATTGTAGCAATAAAATGTCATACTAGTTGCACATGTGTCCTTTTAGGTAACATAAATAATCATGTTATCTGTTGCATGGGAAAAACAGTTATTTGTTGTGGAATTCAGTTGAGATTCCTTTATCACAAATGTTTGGGACTGGAAGTGTTTTGGTTTTTGAATTTGTTCGTATTTTGGAATATTTGTATACGGTGCAACCTCGACTTACGAGTGCCCCATCATATGCGTTTTTTGAGATACAGGCCGTCACTCGGTCGATTTTTTGCTCTCAGTTACGAGCCAAAATCCGAGTTACGAACGAGCTTCCCCATCAACCCACACACTTCACACCTCGCTTGTGTTTATCTATGATTTCATGCTTTAATTCCATCAACATCATCCTCTTTTTTTTCTCAGCACTGTCCTTTGCACTTACTTTCTTAGGACCCATGGTTAGAAAAAAGAAATTTGGGAAAATAACTGTACAAAATGCAAGCAAAGCACGATAGAAATGCTTTCACTGCTCAGCGGATGTTTTGGCATTCACTACTCCAACTAGTGGCGGCTTTCTGAAGCTCCTCGTTATTATTATTATTATTATAAATATTATTGTACAGTGGACCCCCGGATTACGTCATTATTTCGTTCCAGAATGCTGTTCAAGTGCTGTTACCGAACGAATTTGTTCCCATAAGGAATAATGTAAATTAGATTATTCCTTTTAGACCCCCAAAAATACACTTACAAAAGCACTTACAAAAATACACTTACATAATTGTTCGAGTTTGGAGCAATACCTAATCCGGGGGTCCACTGTATTAATAATTTAGGGAAATGGAGCACAGATCCAATTCCCTAGATCAAGAGCCCCTCACCAGCATCAAGGTTCCTTGATGCTGGTGAGGGGCACCTATTTTGTATAAAATGATGAATAAATAACAAAAATTAACATAATCATAAAAAATTGTTGGCGCTGAGCAGTGATAGGCTAAGGTAAACCAGGTGATGGAGTCAGATAAACTATGGGAAGTATCAGTAGGTTAACTCACCCGTTTACCATCAAACCAACCGGTACTAATATTTTTACTCAACTCAAATGATCATGATATTAAGGTAACATTATCAGATATAAAAAGCAAAAGTAAAATTGCAGTATGTTAAAAGGGGGTTCAGATAATGACATATATATACTGGTATACAGTAGTAATACACAAAAGCAGCCATTTGCACAGGGTAAGTTTGTTTTGGTTAGGTTGCAGTTCAACTGTACTCTTATTAAATACAGTGGTCCCTCGGTTTTCGCCGAAAATTCGTTCCAGAATGCTGCTCAAGTGCCATTACCGAACGAATTTACTTCCTTAAGAAATAATGTCACGTAGGTTAGTCTATTTCAGACCCCAAAAATACACTTGCAACAGCACTTACGAAAATACACTTACATAAATGTTCGAGTTTGGAGATGCACGAAAACCGAGGGACCACTGTACTAGTAAAATCAATAAACTTAAAAACATAAGCCTAAAATATTCTTAAAACGCATGAAAAACCCATCACAAATTAATACAGGAGGGTCCTGCTTATATAGTAGGTTAGGTTCTGGGCTACTGCTGTAAAAGAAAAATTGCTGTGAAATGAAACATGGTATTTTTTCACTTTCAAATACAGTGGACCCCTGGAGTTCGTACTGCTCCAAACTCGAACAATTATGTAAGTGTATTTTTGTAAGTGCTTTTGTAAGTGTATTTTTGGGGGTCTAAAAGGACTAATCTAATTTACATTATTCCTTATGGGAACAAATTCGTTCGGTAACGGCACTTGAGCAGCATTTTCGAATGAATTAATGACGAACTCCGGGGGTCTACTGTAGTACAGTGGTACCCCGGTTTACGATATTTTTTCGTTCCAGAATGCTGTTCAAGTGCCATTACCAAACGAATTTATCCCCATAAGGAATAATGTAAAATAGACTAGTCCTTTTAGACCGCCAAAAATACACTTACAAAAGCATTTAAAAAATAAACTTACATAAAAGGGCGAGTTTGGAGACCATCGTAAACCGGGGTACCACTGTACAGTGGACCCCCGAGTTTCGTAAACCCCGGAAATCATACAATTATGTAAGTATAATATTGTAAGTGCTTGTGGAAGTGTATTTTGGGGGGTCTGAAATAGACTAACCTATGTGACATTATTTCTTAAAGGAGTAAATTCGTTCGGTAATGGCACTTGAGCAGGCTTATGGAATGAAGTTTTTACGAAACTCGGGGGTCCACTGTATATATAAAAGCTTGATAATATATACAGTGGTCCCTCAAGTTAAGAGCACCTCGGAAATCATACAATTATGTAAGTGTAATATTGTAAGTGCTTTTGTAGGTGTATTTTTGGGGGTCTGAAATGGACTAACCTACTTGACATTATTCCTTAAGGGAGAAAATTCGTTCGGTAATGGCACTTGAGCAGCCTTCTGGAATGAATTATGCTCTTAACTCGAGGGTCCACTGTATTAAGAAATAGAGCTAGACCTAAAAAAATGCATTTGCAGTACACACATTACTTATCTTACAATATTTTCATCCTTAGCTTATAGTGAGTAGTGAATATTTTTATTATAGGAAGTCTGAATAAATGAAGAATGGGTATAATTGAAAACAGCTGCATTAGTGAAACGCCATAAAGCGAAGCGCTGCAAAGTGAAGCCTGTCTGTATTCAGTTCTAGCTGTAGACACATCCACTTGCACGCATCAAGACAGTATACCTGGAGAGAGTTCCAGGGGTCAACGCCCCTGCGGCCCGGTCTGTGATCAGGCCTCATGTTGGATCAGAGCCTGATCAACCAGGCTGTTACTGCTGGCCCCACGCAGTCCAACGTACGAACCACAGCCTGGCTGGTCAGGTACCGACTTTAGGTGCCTGTCCAGTGCCTGCTTGAAGACAGCCAGGGGTTTGTTGGTGATCCTCCTGATGTATGCTGGGAGGCAGTTGAATAGTCTTGGGCCCCTGACACTTATTGTGAGTAGAAAGAGAACACGGCCAGTCAGGTACAGTTCATGTGCTGAATGTGACTCATTTGAGTGATAGTGTCCTGCAAACAGGGCCTCAAAAAGACATTTTGCAATGCAGAACAAGACTACTTTGGGGCCCCTGGGGGCAGGCTGAGGCTTCTCTCAAAACTGAGAATTTAAAGTCCAGTAAACCCATTGGTTAATTGTAAGCTACATGACACCCTTTTGTTGCAAACTACATCAACAAAACTGGTATCCTACAAGTTACAGATGTTTGCATCATCATAGATTACATACAGCATGACTCAATTTCTGTTCATGTGTTCATTTGCAAGCTGATCAAGTTTTTGAAGACAAGAATGAAAGTTGCTAGACTCTACTACAGTGGTCCCTCGGTTTTCGTGCATCTCCAAACTTGAACATTTATGTAAGTGTATTTTCGTAAGTGCTGTTGCAAGTGTATTTTTGGGGGTCTGAAATACGTGAAATACATGACATTATTTCTTAAGGAAGTAAATTTGTTCGGTAATGGCACTTGAGCAGCATTCTGGAACGAATTTTCGGCGAAAACCAAGGGACCACTGTATTTTAATGATAGCTCAGGCACTCAATATAAGAACTTCAAAATTTTTGTCAGTTTGTGCAATCGCAAGACTGATTTCAATGTTGAAGCACAATATTTAATTCACCATTTGGTATGGTTACCAAGTGAGTGGAGCTATATCAGAGAGGGAGAAGGCGTGAGCAGTGTCTTTCAGTAACTGATGATTCACCGTGACACACGGAGGGGTGACTCACGGCATTATAAAATATTGTATAATTATACTATTACTATCAATAAAGGTTATCTACCTATCATTTATTCCGGAATTATATTAGGTACAGTGGACCCCCAGTTTTCAGCCGGTGTGGAAATCGTACAATTAGGATATTGAGCACTTTTTTTGGCGAAATTTCCCCCCAGATTTCATGCGTCCACTCAGAAATTGTCGGTACCAGACGCGTGAGCCTGGGCCGCTCATACGTTCGTGACTCACTCTTGGGCACATTAAATGTCTTATTTTAGGTTAATATAGACATTTTCATTAATCCATCTATGATATTTTCTTTATTGAAGACTCTTGTTGGTGTATGGAAGATGGGGAGAGGGAGGCGAGTTTATTGTTTGGAAACAGGACAAAATGCTTCAATATGACGCTAATATCAACTCTACGGCTTATTTATCTATCACAATTCATCTAATATGACATAATAAACGATATTAACCCTTTGAGGGTAGGTCACGTACTTGTACGTCATTGCAGCCAGGGTTGGTCACGTACTTGTACGTGTAAATTCTAGCACCTTCAAATCTCGTGGAAGAAAGCTGGCAGGCCTATATATGAAAGAATGGATTTGCATGGTCAGTGTGCACAGTATATAAAAAATCCTGAAGCATGCAGTACATGAGAAAAAAAACTCTGACCATGGTTTTTGGTTTAAAACAGCGACTTTGCAGTGTATTTTTGAAAGGTATTTATGGTTGTATTCTCATTTTCTTGGTCTCCTTTGATAGAATGGAAGATATTTTACAGAAATAGGGATGATTTTGATTGGTTTTACGATGACAAGTACCTTGAAATTGAGCTCAAAGTAGTGAAAATGTTCGATTTTTGCCGATGTTCAAGAGTAAACAAATCACGCCATGCGTCCAATACACATCAACTGGTGAGTCTAATATTCTTTCACAAGTGCGCTGATATTATTTATACCGTTTTTACAATGATGCAGTAGTATACATAAAGGTAAATTTTCTATTTTTTTGTGAGAAAAAAAATCAAAATGGAAAGCAAAAGTAATGTAAGAGGGGCCTGGAGACATGACTAATGAACAGATAAAATGTTATTTTAGTGCCAGGAATGTCTGTCTTGTTTATTCTGGAGCCTATTTTGAAATTGGCATCTTTTGAAATTTGTGTGAAATTGGCCAAATTGCCAATTTCTGACCGCCTTATTAGGTAGTTGAAATTGGTAAACGAGCAGTTTCTTGTACTCAATCGATAGAACAAATGTAGTTCTAGCGATATAGCTATGATTTTAGTAGACTAGAACATTGGAACTGGCTGAAAATAGGGCTCAAAGTTGGTTAAATCGCCGATGCGTAAATATCGTCGAGACCTCTAACTTCGCGAGAGCATAATTCCGTAAGTTTTTCATCAAATTTCATACATTTTGTGTCATTATGACCGGAAAAAGATTCTCTGTGATTTTATAAGAAAAAATAATTTTTTTTTTTACAAAAATTTTCGACCCTGAGAACGAGTTTGGGAGAGGGCCTCTCGACCCTCGAAGGGTTAACCCTTTCAGGGTTATTGACGTACTAGTACGGCTTACGCGCTGGGGTTATTGACGTACTAGTACGCATAAATTCTAGCGCCTTCAAATTAAGCGCGAAATAGCTGGTAGGCCTAGTGGTGAGAGAATGGGTCTGCGTGGTCAGTGTGCGCAGTAGGAAAAAAATCGAGGAGCCAGTGGTGCATTGTGGGAACGCCATGTTAGTACACATTCTTCACCATGCCTGGCGGTAAGAAACTCCTCACTCCTCGGCGAATTGGGACATTTTTGTTCCCCAGTGACAGTTCTAACACCGATGGGAGTGTCAGTGGTAATGAGTTTCAAGGTTTTGAGGCAGTTGTGACCGAAACTAATGACCATAATACCGGTAATATTGAGGAAAACCCAGACGACCCTCAGCCTTCCACCTCCGGTGCTGTGGCATCTTGTTCACGCTCAATTGTACCAGAACGAAAGAGGAAACTGTTATTTACTCATATCCCAGACTCTGATGTGAGCAATGGTGATGATAGTGATAGTGAATATGAACTCCAAGCTCTTCAAAACAGTTCCAGTAGCGAGAGTGGAGTGGAATATTCTCCAGTGAAGCGTCAGTATATACGACGGTATATGCGCTCTGGTAGCGTGCCATATGCTGTTCCAAGGGGAAGGAGTACATCTCGGAGTACATCCCGTGGGCGTACAACAGAAAGGGATAGTGAAAATGACAATGATAGTGTTGCAAATGGAATGAGAAATGCGCAAGATTCTGTTAGTGGTAGTGGTGGTGGTGCCAGGCACGAGGCACCAGCAGTGGACCATGCTGGCACCGACGCCGCTGAGTCAGCTCAGCTACACAAGCCAACCTCACCCACCACCAACCCCACAACCACAACCTCCACTTCCACAACCCCCACAACCACAACCTCCACTTCCACAACCCCCACAACCACCTGTAAATATCCAGTACCCACCAGCAGACCGCACCTGGGATTGGCAAGAAGCTGACAATTTTATTCCCAGTCCCCATCAGTTTGATGAAAGTCAATGTGGAATACGCCCATCTTGTCCACTTGGGAACAATGCCACTGAACTGAAATGCTTTGAATTATTCTTTGATGAACCTCTGATGGATATTATTGTCAGGGAAAGCAACAGATACTATGAGTACACCATGGCAAACACAATACTTTCACCAACATCACGCCTCAACAGGTGGAAAGAGACAACTGTGGCTGAGATGTATCTTTTCTTTGCCACAATAATGCTTATGCCACATGTGTATAAGCACAGTGTCAAATCATACTGGTCGACAGACCGCCTGATTGCAACACCAGGTTTCAGTGATATAATATCAGTGAATCGATTTGTGCTACTGCTAAGGATGCTCCACTTCTCAGACAAAACCACCCCTGACAGAAATGACAGGTTATATAAGATTAGAAATGTGTTTCTGTATCTGAAATAGAAATTCAATATGCATTTTTATCCGTTCAGGAAGCTTGTTATTGACGAGTCACTGATTCTGTTCAAAGGTAGACTGTCGTTCAAGCAGTATATACCAAGCAAGAGGAAACGCTTTGGTATAAAGTTATTGTGCTGTGATTGCTACAGTGGTATTGTATTGGATATTATTGTGTACACTGGAAGTTATACATTGCAAGATACCAGGAGGTTATTGGGTATCTCTGGTGATGTGGTTAGAACAATGATGGAACCATATCTTGGTAAGGGGCATATATTATATACTGATAACTGGTACACAAGCCCCTCCCTCAGTGATTTTTTGCGAGTGAACTTGACAGATATGTGCGGAACAGTTCGTGGAAATTGTAAGCATATGCCTAAATTCAATGCAGGCACTCGTAGAGGTCAGGTGCAGGCGTTTGCTGCCAATGACATCATGGCATTTCAGTGGCATGACAAACGAGATGTCACACTGTTGTCATCTATTCACCCTAACGAAATGACAGACACTGGCAGGGTGATAGAGAGACCGATGAACCCATTCTAAAACCTGCAGCTGTGATGGATTACACTCAATATGCGTTAGTGGACAAATGTGACATGCAAATTGGGTTTGCTGATTGTGTTCGCAAGAGTTACAAGTGGTACATAAAACTCTTTTTCACATTCTGGACATTACCATGCTCAATGCTTATAATATTTATAAGTTGAAGACCACAAACAAACCACCATATGGCGAATTTTGTTTGTCTGTCATCAGACAAATAATATTTAAGTACCAAGGAGCAACACCTGCAATAGAAACCCGCCCAACACCAGGTCATCAACACCTACCTTCTTGTCTGAGGCTTGGTGGTGAACAGTTCCTAACAAAACTGCCTGCTACTGCTTGCAAGAAAAGGCTCAGAGGAGGTGTTTTGTCTGTGCACATACAAAAACGCCCACAACAACGCAAAGACACTCGTTTATGTGTGTGGAATGTAAACACCACTGTGCATGGAACCATGTTTCAGAGACTTCCACAGGCTGCAGAACTACTAGAAACATGTCCATTGACTATATATATGTATATACATGATTGAACAATGAAAATAAACAATATTTGTTATTGTGAATAACTGTAAATAAGTTGTGTAAACAAAATAATGATAAGAAAATTTATGTAATGATTGTGAAATACTTAGCGAGTGAATATTTGAAAAACAGCACTTATATTGGTCTCACAGGCCATAAAAGTTATTTGGAGAAAAAAAAAAATATCAGAAAACAACTTCAAGAAAGAAAAAAGAAAATTACCGATGTTGCCGGCACCAGTTCATTTTTCGTCAACTTCAATCCTCCATATTTCGGTGAGTATTGATAGCAAAAATGTAATTTTAGCCTATTAGATTTAGAAAAAAAAACTATCATTTCATAAGAATTTTTTTTTTTTTTTTTTTTAAATTCGTGGACCATGAGAACGAGTTTCAGAGAGACCCCTTGGACCCCCAAAGGGTTAAATATTGATGAGACCACTAAATTTGCGAGAGCGTAATTCCGTAAGTTTTCCATCAAATTTCATACTTTTAGTTTCATTACCTTCGGAAAAAGATTCTCTATCATGTCATAAGATATAAAATAATTTTTTTTTTTAATTTTTGACGCAGAGAGCAAGTTTGAGAGCAGGGGTCTCGACAGTGAAAGGGTTAACAACCCTTACCAACCTACTCTTAGGAATTAAACTCAGTAGTTAATTGAGGAGTACCTGTAATTAGCAATTTGTAATTATCTTTGAGTTATGTGGAAGGTAAGTACTAGCTCTTGGGCCCCTTTCTTAACTTTAAACTTAAATTTGTATTATCATATTTACATTTGATCCCACATATAGCATCCACTTCTGCTCATTGTGTAGCTCATCCACTGCTTTACTACTCTTAAGACATACATGTATTTCCCAACATCTCCGTGGCTCAGATGGGTGTGCAGTTGTCATTTATGACCTCTTATTCAAGATATTTCCCTGGTAAATAGCCTCTCTATGTCTATTTTATGCTCTGAAGTACTGAATTTCATGTCATGATCATATTCCTTCTTGTTCTTCAGTCCTCCAGCTACAAAAGAAATTAGATTTGTCATTCTGTTCTCGATGCTCAGTACTCTTCGCTCAAGCACAACACTGGTACCATCCTGAACTTTCTGAAATTTTACTGTATTTGAGTTGATGAAAATTCCACAATGGTATTATTATACAGCAGTCCCTTGAGTTGTGATAATTCTGAGCTACAGTTTACCTAATAAAGAAATTTAGTTTCAAGCTGTGATAAAAAAATTTGAGATACAATATGCATAATATGGTCAACAGGTGTGGGTAGGCCTCAGTCCAGAAACAAGACAGGGTGAGTGGGAGGGATGGGGGGGGGAGTGAGGGACACTGTATTTGTAACAAATGTGGGAGGCAGAAGACTACAACACGCCCCGGCCCTGCCTTGCCCTTTGCCCTTTGCTCTTTGCCCTTTGCCCTTTGCTCTTTGCTCTTTGCTCTTTGGGCCTGGCCTGGCCTGGCCTGGCCTGGCCTGGCCTGGCCTGGCCTGCCTGGCCTGCCTGGCCTGGCCTGGCCTGGCCTGGCCTGGCCTGGCCTGGCCTGGCCTTGCCTTGCCTTGCCTTGCCTTGCCTTGCCTTGCCTTGCCTTGCCTTGCCTTGCCTTGCCTTGCCTTGCCTTGCCTTGCCTTGCCTTGCCTTGCCTGTCCCACCTTGCCATCTCTGACCTATCTGCCCTTCCCAACACAGCCAACTCAAGTCCAAGTACAGTACAAAAAGCACATGCAGGTCTTGGAACAAATTATACCACAAAACCATGTATTATAGGGCTAAAGTCGCAACAGTTTTCAGGTATGATACGTCTTCTGGAACAGATTGATATCGTACCTCAAGGGAACACTGTATATGCAAGAGAGAGTACTGACCAAGCAAGCGTTGTCCCAGGAGTTTGATGAGTCTGGTCATAACAACTGGGTACTTGAGCTTGATCATATTGAACAGTCCTTCCGGCAGTTTAGCTAATTCAGAATCGCGCACAGCCATCACTGTTGTGCTACGATCTGTCTGTGTTAATAACTCCACCTGTTGAAAAGTAATGACATTATATCCTTACAAGTTATGATACATCATTACAAAAGACATAAATCTGTAAGTGCAGTCCTGTTTTCATGCACAAATTTAACTCTTAAGGTAAATCATAGAATTGACGAGGGGAAAAAGGTGAGTGGTGCACTGAGGAGTCTGTGGAGACAAAGAACTTTATCCATGAAAGCAAAGAGGGGAATGTATGAGAGTAGTTATACCAACACTCTTGTATGGGTGTGAGACATAGGTTGTGAATGTTGCAACAAGGAGAAGGCTGAAGGCAGTGGAGACATCATGTGTGAAGGCAATGTATGGTGTGAATATAATGCAGAGAATCCATAATTTGGAGATTAGGAGGAGGTGTGAGATTACCAAAACTATCATCCAGAGGGCTGAGGAGGGGTTACTGAGATGGTTTGGACATGTTAGAGAGGATGGAACGAAATAGAATGACTTCGAGAGTGTATAAATCTGTAGTGGAGGGAAGGCAGGGTAGGGGTCGGCCTAGGAAAGGTTGGAGGGAGGGAGTAAAGGAGGTTTTGTGTGCGAGGGGCTTGGACTTCCATCAAGTGTGTGTGAGCGTGTTAAATAGGAACAAATGGTTTTTAGGACTTGACGTGCTGTTGGAGTGTAAGCAAGGTAACATATGAAGGGATTCAGGGAAACCGGCAGGCCGGACTTGATTCCTGGAGATGGGAAGTACAGTGCTGGCACTCTGAAGGAGGGGTGTTAATGTTGCAGTTTAATAACTGTAGTGTAAGCATGCCTCTGGCAAGACAGTGATGGAGTGAATGATGATGAAAGTTTTTCTTTTTCAGGCCACCCTGCCTTGGTGGGAAACGGCCGATGTGTTAATAATAATAATTTTAACTCTTAAAAATCTAGTTAACCATTATCATAGACAAAATTAAGGCTATGAAATGAAGCTATTACATATTCTTGAAGTAATATATGGAAATAATTAACTGTTTAACAAAAAAAAACATCATTAAAATATCTAGGCCATTCTTTTTCTAGCACAATGAATCATGTTTATTAACATTTAGTATGCAATTAACAACCATATCCAGTGTACTAGTACACAATTGATGACTGTGTCTAATGTACTAGTACTCAGCTGATGACTGTGTCCAATGTCCAATGTACTAGTACTCAACTGACTACTATGTGTCCAACGTACAGTGGACCCCCGAGTTTCAGCCATAATTCATTCCAGAAGGCTGTTCAAGTGCCATTACCAAACGAATTTGTTCCCATAAGGAATAATGTAAAGTAGGTTAGTCCGTTTCAGACCCCCAAAAATACACTTACAAAAGCACTTACAATATTACACTTACATAATTGTTCGAGTTTTGAGGTGGTCGAAACTCGGGGGTCCACTGTACAGTGGTCCCTCGGTTTTCGTGCATCTTCAAACTCGAACATTTATGTAAGTGTTTTTCCTAAGTGCTGTTGCAAGTGTATTTTTGGGGGTCTGAAATAGACTAACCTACGTGACATTATTTCTTAAGGAAGTAAATTCGTTCGGTAATGGCACTTGAGCAGCATTCTGGAACGAATTTTCGCGAAACCGAGGGACCACTGTACTAGTATGCACAATTTTTCATACCTTCAAATCTGCCAACTCCCAATATTTCTGACCTTAGCACAACTCTTTGGGTCTTTTACAATCTATTCATATGTTTTGAAAATAATCTAAGGTCAGTAGGGTCCACACATTGTATTATGGTTAACTACACAGATGATGACAGTGTCCGACGTACTAGTACACCTAACTAGCAAAAGTAAACAATGAAATCAGGAGCTGTTGTTCCTCCACCAGCTTCCCTACCAGCAAACAGGTGTAGAACGGCACAAAGATGACTTTTTCATTCTAAATTTATTACAATTTCATGATACTAATAGTGGAATTCAGCCACAAAGCATTCTAAGTACAATGGTACCTCGAGTTACGATGGTCCCCAAAATCGCCCTTTTATGTAAGTTTATTTTTTTAAATGCTTTTGTAGGTATATTTTTGGGGGTGTAAAAGGACTAGTCTATTTTACATTATTCCTTATGGGAATAAATTCGTTTGGTAATGGCACTTGAACAGCATTCTCGAACGAAAAAATATCGTAACTCGAGGTATCACTGTATATTTAACCTAAGATAACACAGGAAAATAAAAAACCGAGACTTATTTCCATGCTTTGAGGAGTATTACACTCTAAAACAATTGTAATACAGCCTCTCCTCACTTAATGATGGAGTTCCATTCCTAAAACCATTTCGGTAAACGAATCTGTCACTAAGTGAGGAGCATACTATAATGGTAGTGGGTTTGTGTCAACCATCTATGATATTGTTTTAACATTTCAGGGTTGGCGATATACTAGTACGTCTTGCGCGCCAGGGTTCATGATGTACTAGTACGCGTAAATTCTAGCGCCCTCAAATTAAGCGGGAAAAGGCTGGTAGGCCTAGATGTGAAAGAATGGGTCTGCGTGGTCAGTGTGTGTAGTATAAAAAAAATCCTGCAGCACACAGTGCATAATGAGAAAAAAAACTCCAACCATGTTTTTGGTTTAAAACAGCGACTTTGCAGTCTATTTTTGTATGGTATTTATGGTTGTATTCTCGTTTTCTTGGCTTCATTTGATAGAATGGAAGATATATTACAGAAATAGAGATAATTTTGATTGGTTTCACAATGACAAGTATACCTTGAAATTGAGCGCAAATTAGCGAAAATGTTAGATTTTTGCCGATGTTCAAGAGTAAACAAATCACGCCACACATCCAATACACATCAACTGGTGAGTCTACTATTCTTGCACAAGTGCGCTGATATTATTTATGCCATTTTTACAATGATGCAGTAGTATACATAACAGCAAATCTTCTATTTTTTGTGATAATAAAAATTCAAAATGGAAAGCAAAAGTAATGTAAGAGGGGCCTGGAGACATGACTAATGAACAGATAAAATGTTATTTTAGTGCCAGGAATGTCTGTCTTGTTTATTCTGGACCAAATTTTGAAATTGGCATCTTTTGAAATTTGTGTGAAATTGGGCAAATTTCCAATTTCTGACCACTTTATTGGGTAGTTGAAATCAGTAAATAGGTGGTTTCTTGTACTCAATCGATAGAACAAATGGAATTCTAGCAAAATAGCTATTTTTTTAGTAGACTGAAAGATTGGAATTGGCCAAAAATAGGGCTCAAAGTGGGCGAAATCGCCGATGCGTAAATATCGTCGATACCGCTAACTTCGTGAGAGCATAATTCCATAAGTTTTCCATCAAATTTCATACTTTTGATGTCATAGTGATCGGAAAAAGATTCTCTATCATTTTATAAGAAAAAATAATATTTTTTTTGAAAATATTTTTGACCCTGAGAATAAGTTTGGGAGAGGGCCTCTTGACCCTGAAAGGGTTAATGTCACCTTTGCACCATTTATAACATTTCTGGTATATTTTTAAATGTTTATACAGACTAGAGGAAATCAGCTCTAATATACATTATTTAGGTTTGCATACTGGTCAGAGAGCCCGTCGTAAGTCCGAGTTGTTGGTAAAAGAGAACATCGCTGAGGAGAGCCTGTATTATAAGTATTCTTTGTATACAGTGCTAGAAAATCAAAATAGCAAATATAAGTAGAATAAAAAACAATTATACCACATATAAAGTCTCTCCTCACTTAACGACGAAGATAGGGCCTAAGACCCCGTCAGTAAACGATTTCGTCGCTAAGTCGCTAATCGAGGAATGACCCCTTACTGACACTTCAAAAGTGTCACCGCCCCTCCCTCTCTCTGTATAGACCCCAGCCCTACACACCCTCCGATACCTCTCTATATAGTATGTCAGTTTTTATTAATTTGGGCTTCTTTATCATGTCTGTCTGTCTATCTGTCTGCCTGACTGAATGACTTACTGACTTGACTTACTGACTTGACTGAATGACTTACTGACTTGACTGAATGACACACTGACTTGACTGAATGACACACTGACTTGACTGAATGACACACTGACTTGACTGAATGACACACTGACTTGACTGAATGACACACTGACTTGACTGAATGACACACTGACTTGACTGAATGACACACTGACTTGACTGAATGACACACTGACTTGACTGAATAACTTACTGACTTGACTGACTTACTGAAAAAGAGTGTATGTTCAGCACACAGCATTTTTGTAATGGTCGTGGTCACTTTTTTTTTATGGTGTTGTGACAAGTGTCAGTAAACGAGAGTAAGTCGTTAAGTGAGGAGAGACTGTATACCACTTCTTCCAAGTGAAGCAATGTTGGGCTAAACATTTCCCCATGTTCGAAGTGATAAAACATCTTTAAAAACACCTAATATCATAAGAAACTATGTACATATTGTTACACATTAAAACAATTTAAAAACAGAAAAACAATCATATCTTGGCATAAATAAATTGTGGAACAAATTTCAATGGTGCATTTATGCCGCTGATGTCGATGAGTTGTCATTTTTCACCAACTTGAACACACCCTAAAATCATAATTTTTCATCAGATTCTACTCATTTTAATCTTACGTATTTGATTCAGAAAATAAACTCTTTCATTCTATAAGAAAAAAATGTTTTTCAAAATCTTCCCCCACACACAGGAATTATTATTTGCAGGAATGTCACAGTTTAGGGGTTAATACTTACAATGCCTACAAGGTCACCTTTGCCATATTCTGCCACCACTTCCTTCCTGCCATCCTTGTGAGTGATTACAGATCGCAATCTTCCACTTAAGACTATGAAGGTTGAGTCTGTTTGCTGACCCTGTCTAACAAAGAAAAACAAAATGAAAGACCTTGGAAAAATGCATGTGCAGATACTACAAATGAGCACATTTTTTAAATTTTTCATCATGTTAAATGCTAATCCCATGTGAGGTTGTGGAGAAATTTCTCCAGGAGGGGGAAGGGGGTATCACCCACTTTCAGCTCTGAGGGACGACCCTCTCTGAAGGGGCAATGGCGTCTTGTTTGCTTCCACATCAAGTAATTACAAACAGATGCTTAACCAGCGTGTACCAGTCACAAGTCATGCACACCTCTTTGCAAGAGACCAGTGTTGCAACTAATGTGAGTTAACGAGAGTAATTATTCTCTGTACCGCAACAGGAAAGGTACAAGAAAACTCCTACCTCACTTTATTCACATGTGGGACAATAATGAACTCTCAGTGATCAAGACATATCAAGAAATCAAGCATTTGTGTTGCAAATTGTTGCAGTTTGGCAAAGAAGGGAAAAACACTGGTGTCAGTAATATAGGGCTCCACCAAGGGGCGAGGCGCACCCCAAGTCAGATTGATATTAACCACAGACTGAGGAGTGTGTTACGCACATGCTGACCTTACAACAAAGGAACTTTTACAGTGTGCCCTCGACCTCCGTCAATCTCCATCTTAACAATAAAAATAAAAAAGAAGTGTGCGCAGCTTCTTATGACATTATTGTGAGATGAAAAAAAATAAACTAGTATTGAAGAACTTAAAGTGACAGTGCGAGTGTTGCGAATTTCCTGATTGAATGAAGGATGTGTGACATTCTAAAAGACATTATTCTTCAATCTAGTCACCGGATACCTGTCAAAAGGCGCAAACAACACCTTAGCTCACGCTACAAGAGCAAGGTAGGTTTTGAATTTACTTGTTATGCAGGGGACTGCGCAGTTCTTGTGTCACAAGGGGTTCAAAATCATCCTATAGTTAGCAGTTAGGTGTTGGCTTTTGAGCCCAACACAAGTGAGTATAAGGCCCTCGTCAGTATTCAGTTATTCAATGAAATACTGACAACACCCCTAGGGGTAATTAGGGTGTGTAAAGGTAGAAAGTTGAAAGTGAACATAGATAAGAGTAAGATGATGAGGGTATCAAATGATTTAAATAAAAAAAAAAATTGGATATCACATTGGAGAGAGGGATTATGGAAGAAGTAAATGTTTTCAGATATTTGGGAGTTAACGTGTCAGTGGATGGGTTTATGAAGGATGAGGTTAACCATAGAATTGATGAAGGAAAAAAGGTGAGTGGTGCGTTGAGGTATCTGTGGAGACAAAAAATGGTATCCATGGAGGCAAAGAAGAAAATGTACGAAAGTATAGTGGTACCAACACTCTTATATGGGTGTGAAGCATGGGTTGCAAATGCGGCAGCGAGGAGGCGGCTGGAGGCAGTGGAGATGTCCTGTCTAAAGGCAATGTGTAGTGTAAATATTATGCAGAAAATTCGGAATGTGGAAATTAGGAGAAGGTGTGGAGTTACTAAAAGTATTTGTCAAAGGGCTGAAGAGGGGTTGTTGAGGTAGTTTGGTCATATAGAGAGAATGGATCAAAGTAGAATGACTTGGAGAGTGTATAAATCTGTAGGGGAAGGAAGGCGGGGTAGGGGTCGTCCTCGAAAAGGTTGGAGGGAGGGGGTAAAAGAGGTTTTGTGGGCGAGGAACTTGGACTTCCAGCAAGCATGTGTGAGCGTGTTAGATAGGAGTGAATGGAGACGAATGGTTTTTGGGACCTGACGAGCTGTTGGAGTGTGAGCAGGGTAATATTTTGTGAAGGGATTCAGGGAAACCAGTTGATTTAGTTGGACTTGAATCCTGGAAATGAGAAGTACAATGCCTGTACTTTGAAGGAGGGGTCTGGGATAGTGACAGCTGGGAGGGTCTTATTCTCAGCTGTCGTATTTGAGCGCCTCTGCAAAGACAGTGATTATGTATGAGTGTGGTGAAAGTGTTGAATGATGATGAAAGTATTTACTTTTTGGGGATTTTCTTTCTTTTTGGGTCACCCTGCCTCGGTGGGAGACGGACGACTTGTTGAAAAAAAAAAAAAAAAATTATCACACAGCCCAAGTGTGGTAGCATCGACGGCTCCAAAAATGTTCTGGAAGCAGCTGCGGAATGTTGAGTTGTCATCAAGCCAAGTGTTATCTACAGTTCACATTATTATTTGACTTTGCTTGTTTGTATGCTAAACCCCACAGAGGTTATTCAGCACAAGACGTGGTGGAGGCTTGATCTTTCATCTTGTGAGAATGAGACACTTCCTATCAGTACTCACCTAGTTTGATCACAAATAGGTACAACATACAGTGGTACCTCGAGTTACGATATTTTTTCGTTCGAGAATGCTGTTCAAGTGCCATTACCAAACGAATTTATCCCCATAAGGAATAATGTAAAATAGACTAGTCCTTTTACACCACCAAAAATATACTTACAAAAGCATTTAAAAAAATAAACTTACATAAAAGGGCGATTTTGGGGACCATCGTAACTCGAGGTACCACTGTATTCAATTATCTGTAGCTCTACAAAAAAGGATACTGTATACACAAAAGCACAGCACACTACAGAATTATTAAATAATTATTAGCTATGAGACCTAACATAAAGAGGAGCCAATAGAGGTACATATATATAAAGCATACATCTGCCTCCTGACCCATCATTGACCCTTAACCCTTAAACTGTCCACACGTAGATATACGTTCAATCGCGAAAGTGACCGAACGTATATCTACGTTTTATTTTACATTCGTTCAAATTTAGCGCAATAGGCCTGAGTCGCCTAGACATGAGAGAATGGGTCTGCGCCCTCAGTGTGCGCAGTATGAAAAAAATCGGGGACGCCAGGGTACCACATGGTAGCCCCAGTTAGTTTCAGCTCCATCTTGGGTCAACATCATGGCACACCCCCGTGATTCACTCACGCCTCGTCGTATTAGCACTCTACTATTCTCGGAAAGTGATAGAGAACGCGAGCTTAGTGGATTTGACAGTGATATAGCCACTAATAATCAAGGAAGTAGTGAAACTATTGATGACAACCCAGATGACCCTCAGCCCATCACCTCTGGGGTGGCCAGTGTGGACAGTGTGGCCATACCAGACCCTCAGCCCAGCACATCTGGTGTGGCCAGTGTGACCACAGACCCTCAGCCCAGCACCTCTGGGGTTGCTAGTGTTACTACCCAAAGGCAGCTCCGCAAGAGGAAATTATCATTTTCCATGTGTTATGATAGTGACGATAGTGAAGGTGATATAAGTGACGATGATGATTTCCTACGTGTGAACAATACTGATATATGTGGAACAGTGAGAAGAAATAGAAAACACAAGCCAAAGTTCACTGGAGGAAGTGTAGTGCAGGCATTTCATGCCAATGACATCATGGCACTGTCATGGCATGACAAAAGGGACGTGACATTGCTGTCAACCATCCACAGAAACGAGATGGTACAAACAGACAGAATGAGCAAGCTCAACAATCAACCTATTGAAAAGCCAGCTGTTGTCATCGACTATACAAACAATATGCGACTAGTCGACAAGTGTGACATGATGATAGGCTTTGTTGACTGTGTGCTTAGGAGTCGCAAGTGGTATATAAAAGTGTTTTTCCACCTTGTGGACATTGCAATGCTCAATGCCTTCAACATGTATGAAATAAAGACTGGGAAGCGACAACGATATGCAGAATTCACCCTAAATGTCATCAAGCAGATAGGGAGAAAGTATGGTACCACACCTATACCTGCCACTCCACAGCGACCTGTCACTCCACAACAGCGACCTGTCACTCCACAACAGCGACCTGTCACTCCACAACCAGAGGGGGAAGTGCCCAATCGAATAATCCCTAACTGTCACTGCCTGATACCATTACCATCTACTCCAAAGAAGAAGTACTCTCAGAAAAAGTGTTGTGTGTGCTTACAGTACACAGCGACCCCAAGTGCGAAAAGACACACGATACATGTGTCAGCAATGTGGAGTGGCACTCTGTATGAATCCATGCTTCTTCGAGTATCATACAGTGGTGGACTTCTAGAAACATAAATAGGACCTGTAAATACCTTGTATATATATGTAAACAATAGTAAGTGATTGAACCAGGTGTACAAATTTATTTATCAGTGTGAACATGTGTGTTTGTGACAGTATGATTACTAATTCAGTAACAAACATTTGTGTCTAAACAAGAATTGGCAATGAAATGAATAGATCTCCATCAAAACATTATCATAGCATGAAAACAACAGAAAATGGAAAAAAAATGGAAAAAACGATAAATGTTTCTTGCTTCTGCAAGCGGCAGTGCTCCATGTTGCTGACACCACATCATTTAGCACCAACTTCGCGGGCTTATATCTCAATAAGTACTGGCCCTAAAATGTTTTTTTAGCCTATCCTATTTATAAAAATGTGCTCTTCATTTTTAGAAAAAAAAAATTTTTTTTTTTCAAAATATTTGGTCACTTTCGCGAGTGAACGTATATCTACATGTGGACAGTTTAAGGGTTAAACTGTCCACACGTAGATATACGTTGACTCGCGTACTGCTCCAACGTAGATCTACGTTTTATTTTTCATTCATTCAAATTTAGTGCAAGAGGCCTGAGTCGCCTAGACATGAGAGAATGGGTCTGCACCCTCAGTGTGCGCAGTATTAAAAAAAATCCTGGACCACTTAGTACCTTGTGGGAGCACCAGTTCAATTGAGTGCCAGCTAGAGCAAATAGTGTGGCAAAAACCTGGGATTCACTGATGTCATGTTGCATTAACACTCCCCTTATAAGAGGAAAGTAAAAATAGGTTAGATAATACGTACATGAGTGGCTGTGGGTGGGTGTGAGTTGGACCTGACTAGCTTGTGCTACTAGGTCTGATGCCATGCTCCTTCCTTCAGAGAATGTGACCTGACTAGGTGGGTCATTGGTCTAAGCCAGGGGGTGAAATGGACCTGCCTTGCATGGGCCAGTAGGCCTTCTGCAGTGTTCCTTCTTTTTTATGTTCTTATGTATTCGGCAGGCTGGCTGTCTCTGGCTGTCTATATCTCTGTCTGTCTATATCTCTGTCTGTCTATATCTCTGTCTGTCTATATCTCTGTCTGTCTATATCTCTGTCTGTCTATATCTCTGTCTGTCTATATCTCTGTCTGTCTATATCTCTCTGTCTGTCTATATCTCTCTGTCTGTCTATATCTCTCTGTCTGTCTATATCTCTCTGTCTGTCTATATCTCTCTGTCTGTCTATATCTCTCTGTCTGTCTATATCTCTCTGTCTGTCTATATCTGTCTGTCTATATCTGTCTGTCTATATCTGTGTCTATATCTGTCTGTCCTATATCTGTCCTATATCTTCTGTCCTATATCTATCTGTCCTATATCTATCTGTCCTATATCTATCTGTCCTATATCTATCTGTCCTATATCTATCTGTCCTATATCTATCTGTCCTATATCTATCTGTCCTATATCTATCTGTCCTATATCTATCTGTCCTATATCTATCTGTCCATACACTCCTATATCTATCTGTCCTA
>WNWK01032238.1:0-22054 GCA_009830355.1 Cherax destructor
ATCTACATGGTCCTTTGTATACTGGTAGTACAGGTTGGTCTGGGTAACAATCAGTTTCATTATCGGCTCATCAAAGTATAGTTGAAAATAGTCTAACTCTGTAGACTCATCAGTGATGGGACAATGTGGCATGATGCCACTTCCATTGCCATCAAAATTAAAAGGATGTGGCACGAATGGTGTATGTTCAGTCCAATTCCATTCATGATCAGCTGGTGCAGGGTGGACCTGTGGCATGGGACGTGGGGGAGCAGGAGGAGGGACGGGAGTGGGGCCAGCACATGGTTGAGAGGGTGCCGCGTGGTCCTTTGTCTGTCCACACACCGCGCCATGTGGTCCAGGCATCGTGCCACCCACCACTTCTTCCTCCATCCCAGCATACTCTCCTTCATTATCACTATCACTGTCAGTGGCAGGGGTTTTGGAACGTGACCTGCTAAGACCCTTGCCTCTGACTGCATATGGCACACTGCCTGAACGTAGGTTATGACGCCCAAAAGTACGTTTCACTGGGGAATAATGATAATCACTGTCACTCGACGAATCGTCTATGGGCATAAAATCGATTTCATCATCGTCACTTATATCACTTTCACTATCGTCACCATAACACATGGAAAATGATAATTTCCTCTTGTGGAGTTGCCTTTGGGTAGCAACACTAGCAACCCCAGAGGTGCTGGGCTGAGGGTCTGTGGCCACACTGGCCACACCAGATGTGCTGGGCTGAGGGTCTGGTATGGCCACACTGGCCACCCCAGAGGCGAGGGCTGAGGGTCATCTGAGTTGTCGTCAATAGTTTCACTAATTCCTTGATTATTAGTGGCTATATCACTGTCTAATTCACTAAACTCACATTCTGTTTCACTTTCCGGGAATAGTAGAGTGTTAATACGACGAGGCATGAGTGAATCACAGGGGTTTGCCATGATGTTGACCCAAGATGGAGCTGAAACTAACTGGGGCTACCATGCGGTACCCTGGCGTTCCCGATTTTTTTCATACTGCGCACACTGAGGGCGCAAACCCATTCTCTCATGTCTAGGCGACTCAGGCCTATCGTGCTAAATTTGAACGAATGTAAAATAAAACGTAGATCTATGTTCGGGGCAGTATGCACGTGAATGTATATCTACGTGTGGACAGTTTAAGGGTTAAGTCATTCTGAGAGAGAAATTATATTATCATTATCATGGGGAGCATTGCAAGTTTTTCTTTTTCGGGCCACCCTGCCTAGGTGGGAATTGGCTGAGGTGTTAATAAAAAATAATTTGTGATTTCTTGGTCTCATTTGATATAATGGAAGATATATTACAGATATAGAGATGAGTTTGATTGGTTTTAGTATTGGAAATGGCTTGAAACTGAGCTCAAAGTAGCAGAAATGTTAAATTTTGGCCGATGTTCAGGAGTAAACAAATGACCTCGCATGTCTAATACGCGCCAGCTGGTGGGTCTAATATACATTCACAAATTTGGTGATATTATTTGTACAATTTTACAATATTGCATAACAGTAAATCTCCCATTTTTTAGTTTTAATAAAAAATCATTATGTGAATTAAAAATCAAAATAGAATTCATTTGTAAAGACTGAAAATGTAACTAATGAACAGAGGAAATGTTAGTTTAGTGCCAGGAATGCCTGCATTGTTTATTCTGCACCCTATTTTGAAATTGGAATATTTTGAACTTTGAGTTAAATTGGCTAAATTACTAATTTCTAATCATGTTATTTTGTAGTTGAAACAGTTGACTGGGCAATTTCTTGTGCTCAATCGATAGAATAGAAGTAATACTAATGAAATAGCTAAGAATTTGGTGGACTGGCATAATGTAATTCGCCTAAAATGGGAGTCAAAGTCGGCAAAATCGCCGATTCGTAAATATCGCTGATACATCAAAATCGCGAGAGCATAATTTCGTCAATTTTAAATCAAATTTTGTACTTTTTGTTTTATTACCATCAGAAAAAGATTCTCTACAATTTCAAAAGAATTTTTTTTTTTTTTTTTTTTAAATTCTTGGACAGTGGGGCACCCTCTGAAATTTGGCCTCTGGACCCTGAAAGGGTTAACTGGACCATTAACTGGTCCAAATTCATTAACTGGACCATTAAATGGTCCAAGTTCATTAACTGGTCCAAGCTCATTAACTGGTCCAAGTTGATTAACTGGACCATTAACTGGTCCAAGTTCATTAACTGGACCATTACCTGGTCCAAGTTCATTAACTGGACCATTAACTGGTCCAAGTTCATTAACTGGACCATTAACTGGTCCAAGTTCAAATGGCTGTTGATATAAGTAATTGGAGTTAACCCTCTCTTTCCATCCTCATTCCTTGTATATAAGCCTTAGAAGTTTTTCGCATAAAGTTGCACAGGTACACATAAGTACAGTGGTACCTCGGTTTTCATTGATAATTCATTCCAGAATGCTGTTCGAGCACCCTTACTGAACAAATTTGTTCCCAAAAAGACAAATGTAAATTAGATTAGTCCGTTTCAAACCCAAAAAATACACTTACAAAAGCACTTACAAAAATACACTTACATAATTGTTCGAGTTGGGAGCTGTATGAAAACCAAGGTACCACTGTACAATTATTATACGTATTGTAAATTACCTAGGATAACCCAGATATGTCAGACACACTGACTTATTTCCATTTGGGTTTTTGTGTTTCCATTGTATTTCCAGGCAATAATATTTTTATATTTGTCATTCCATCTTTATAACAGATGGGAATGTTCCTATTCTGGCGCCACTACATGACTACCCTTGAAGTTCCCTGCTGTGATAAGTCGTATCAGTGGCTGCTTCAGTGGATCACCCTTAAAGGTGCTAGGTAAACTCAACATCTTAGTGTAGAGACAAAGTTTCAGCAGATAGAGACAGGGAAAATTACTACTCGTCATGATTTTATACCCAGCGTCGGAAAACACTTTTTCTGGTAAGTGGAAGATTTTTACTTGTGCTTTGTGACAAGAGATATTTTGTGATTTGAATTGTGAATTGAATTAAATGGGATTAAACCTGCAGATCTTTTTGTAGACTGAAATTGGTCATTATGTATTTTATTCACACAACAACCCTATCAACAATACACACTTACCATAGCATATACATATCTGTAATATTGAGGAAATTGTTATTTATTGATATCAGCTAAAATTACACAATAATAGTGATACACTAAATATCAACACTGCATTGGGGCAACAAGATTAACATAAGTTGCCTAAAATGCTCTGAATAACTAGGGGCCAATCACATAAATTTTGGAAGATTTCACTCATAAAATAATGCCGAAGTGGATCCCAGGAATAAACAAACAAACAAACAAACAAACAAACAAACAAGTTTTATTTCATTGCAGGTTACATGGGTATTGGAAGTTACAATGTAAATTGAGTGCAAGGAGAGCCACTGACATGCCATGGCATTAGGGGCAGCTTATTCTAGTCCTTAAAAACTAGGTACTTAATATTAGAGAAATTTATTGAGTTTATTCTAGTTAAAAATTATTTTCAAAATTACAATATGATGAAATTTTACTGTTTAAATTATTATATAATGATATTAGATCTTAGATTGTTACAGGTGTTAAGATTCTTGAATGATAATATGGAATTGAGATTATCTTAAGGAAAATAACATTGAGCATTTTTGACATTAACTTATAATATGAGTAGGGGTAACATAATAGTAACATATTATTAAAAATTGAGATTATCGTATAGGAAAGTAACAATGAGCATTTTTCAAAGTAGTTTATAGCATGATCATTTAGGTTTGGGTGAGTAGGTGGTTTTGAGTTGAGTCTTAAATTGATTTTCAGACAAGATTGTCTTAATATTTACTGGTAATGAATTCCAGATTCTGGGGCCCTTTATGTGCATAGAATTTTTACATAGGTTGATATGAACACGGGGTATATCAAAAAGTGATCTGTGTCGTGTGTTGTGGTCATGGGTCCTATTAAAGTTGGTGAGGAGAGTTTTGAGCAGAGGGTTTATATTAGAGTGTAAAGTTTTTATATGTAGTAGGCACAAGAGTAAGTATGAATGTTCTTTACGGTGAGTAGTTTGAGACTTTTGAATATTGGTGGAGTATGCTGTCTAGAGTGGGAATTTGTTATCATTCTGACTGCGGCCTTTTGTTGTGTTATGAGTGGTCTAAGGTGATTTAACGTTGTTGATCCCCATGCACAGATTCCATAGGTGAGATACGGGTAGATAAGTGAATGATAGAGTGCAAGGAGAGCTGATTGAGGTACATAATAGCGTATCTTTGATAATATGCCTACTGTCTTCGAGATTTTCTTGGAAATTTGTTGTATATGTGTTTGGAATTTAAGGCTACTGTCAAGGTGGATTCCTAGGAATTTTCCCTCTGTGAGTCTTGTGATGGGTGTACCATTAAGTGTTATGTTAAGTGGAACATTTGTGACTTTGCTTCCAAACTGTATGAAGTAGGTCTTGTCAGTATTGAGAGTAAGCTTGTTAGTCGTCATCCATGTTGAAAGTACGTACTGTACTGTATTCACCTTGAAAAGGAGACTTTTTAATAGTATTTGATTTGAAAATTAATAGAAGAAGTGAGTTTTCTAAGCACAGTTTATGTTGCTCAACCATTTATTTGCTGAAACAATATTATTACTTAGCATGCATGTTTCTTCACTGATGAAAAAAAAAATATATTATGCACACTAAGGCGGCACCAGCATGTTTCATTTTAGTAAATATCTTATATAATGTAGGATGTCTTCTACCTAGCTTCCTTGAGTGCTTCAATGTTTTCTTAAGTTTCTTGTGCAGTTATTACACATTGAAAATATGTATGCACTCAGTTTTTTTCATTAACTACTACAGTGGTACCCCGGTTTACGATGGTCCCCAAACTCACCCTTTTATGTAAGTTTATTTTTTTAAATGCTTTTTAAGGTAATTTTGGGTCTAAAAGGACTAGTCTATTTACAACATTTCTTGAGATAATTGTTTGTAATGGCACTTGAACAGCATTCTGGAATGAAAAAATATCGTAAACCGGGGTACCACTGTACTCTGTTGTGAATTCATTGTTCCCATAAAGGAGTTGCTTTGATGCTAGTGAGGAGCTGTTGATTCAAAGAATTGGACTTCTCTTTCTTTGGATTGAACCTGATTACTTCTTAGTTCTTCAGGCACTGAATGAATGCTAAGGGTTTAGCACTTCCTCCTAAAAATAATATGCATTCATTGTGTTGATCACCTGAAGAGTCTCCTCCCCAGGAAAACAGTTAATTAAAATCAGGCCAATTTTTTATATATGTACTAAATTTTACAACGCAACCAATGGTAACCTTACTATGCTAAAATTATGCAATATAAATTAGTTTTATTTACCTTAGGTATCTAAGAATTTGCTTACTTTAGTTAACTGTTTTCTTGTTGAAAGGAAGGGGTTAATCGTCAGGTTAACCCATTGTTTTGTATTGCCAGTTCATCATCTGTGATATCAATATAAAGAAACTTTACAGTTTATTTATTCAGAAGGGTAAAAGTAGTAGTATTTAGTGTAATACATTAACACAATAAGTGCACACATTATCTAAACTTATATTGACACAACACTCACAACTGTGCTAGGGCATTACCACCAGTTATGGCAGGGCTTGGCTAAAAGTGGAACACACAAGAAAACAGCATACTTTAGATCTGCAGCATGGCACTTCCTGGGAGAATGTTACCTTTACTGCATTTGGCAATCAAAAGCAAATCTTTCGTGATGTCATTTGTGAAGGTGTGTATACATGTTAGTCTACAGGGCATCATGAATCTTTAACCTCTCCCTCTCTACTGTATGACCCTTAAAAGTTTTGCCCTTTCCATCAGTATAATAATAATAATAATAATAATAATAATAATAATAATAATAATAATAATAATAATAAAAATAATTTTTATTATTATTAACACATCGGCCGATTCCCACCAAGGCAGGGTTGCCCGAAAAAGAAAAACTTTCATCATCATTCACTCCATCACTGTCTTGCCAGAGGGGTGCTTTACACTACAGTTATAAAACTGCAACATTAACACCCCTCCTTCAGAGTGCCGGTACTGTACTTCCCATCTCCAGAACTCAAGTCCGGCCTGCCGGTTTCCCTGAATCCCTTCATAAATGTTACTTTGCTCACACTCCAACAGCACGTCAAGTATTAAAAACCATGTGCTTCCATTCACTCCTATCAAATACGCTCACACATGCTTGCTGGAAGTCCAAGCCCCTCGCACACAAAACTTCCTTTACCCCCTCCCTCCAACCTTTCCTAGGCCGACCCCTACCCCGCCTTCCCTCCACTACAGATTTATACACTCTCGAAGTCACTCTGTCTCGTTCCATTCTCTCTACATGTCCAAACCACCTCAACAACCCCTCCTCAGCTCTCTGGACAATCGTTTTGGTAATCCCGCACCTCCTCCTAATTTCCAAACTCTGAATTCTCTGCATTATATTCACACCACACATTGACCTCAGACACGACATCTCCACTGCCTCCAGCCTTCTCCTCGTTGCAACATTCATCACCCATGCTTCACACCCATATAAGAGTGTTGGTATAACTATACTCTCATACATTCCCTCTTTACTTCCATGGACAAAGTTCTTTGTCTCCACAGACTCAAGTGCTCCACTCACCCTTTTCCCCTCATCAATTCTATGATTCACCTCATCCTTCATAGACCCATCTGCTGACATGTCCACTCCCAAATATCTGAATACATTCACCTCCTCCATACTCTATCCCTCCAATCTGATATCCAATCTTTTGTCACCTATTCTTTTTGTTATCCTCATCACCTTACTCTTTCCTATATTCACTTTCAATTTTCTTCTTTTACACACCCTACCAAATTCATCCACCAACCTCTGCAACTTCTCTTCAGAATCTCCCAAAAGCACAGTGTCATCAGCAAAAAGCAACTGTGACAACTCCCACTTTGTATTTGCTTCTTTATCTTTTAGTCCCACACCTCTTGCTAAGACCCTCGCATTCACTTCTCTTACAACCCCATCTATAAATATATTGAACAACCACGGTGACATCACACATCCTTGTCTAAGGCCCACTTTTACTGGGAAATAGTCCCCTTCCCTCCTACACACTCTAACCTGAGCCTCACTATCCTCATAAAAACTCTTCACTGCTTTCAGTAACCTTCCTCCTATTCCATACACCTGCAACATCTGCCACATTGCCCCCCTATCTACCCTATCATACCCCTTTTCCAAATCCATAAATGCCACAAAAACATCTTTACCCTTATCCAAATACTGTTCACCTATATGTTTCACTGTAAACACTTGGTCTACACACCCCTACCTTTCCTAAAGCCCCCTTGTTCATCTGCTATCCTGCTTTCTGTCTTACTCCTAATTCTTTCAATAATAACTCTACCATACACTTTACAAGGTACACTCAACAGACTTATTCCCCTATAATTTTTGCACTCTCTTTTGTCCCCTTTGCCTTTATACAAAGGAACAATACACACTCTCTGCCAATCCCTAGGTACCTTACCCTCTTCCATACATTTATTAAATAATAGCACCAACCACTCCAAAACTATATCCCCACCTGCTTTTAACATTTCTATCTTTATCCCATCAATCCCAGCTGCCTTACCCCCTTTCATTCTACCCAATGCCTCACGAACTTTCCCTACACCCACAACTGGCTCTTCCACACTCCTACAAGATGTTATTCCTCCTTGCCCTACACACGAAATCACAGCTTCCCTGTCTTCATCAACATTTAACAACTCCTCAAAATATTCTCTCCATCTTCCCGATACCTCTAACTCTCCATTTAATAACTCTCCTCTCCTATTTTTAACTGTCAAATCCATTTGTTCTCTAGGCTTCCTCAACTTATTAATCTCATTCCAAAACTTTTTCTTATTTTCAACAAAATTTGCTGATAACATCTCACCCACTCTCTCATTTGCTCTCTTTTTACATTGCTTCAACACTCTTTTAACCTCTCTTTTTCTCTCCATATACTCTTCCCTCCTTGCATCACTTCTACTTTGTAAAAACCTCTCATATGCTAACTTTTTCTCCCTTACTTCTCTCTTTACATCATCATTCCACCAATCGCTCCTCTTCCCTCCGCACCCACTCGCCTGTAACCACAAACTTCTGATGAACACTCTAACACTACATTTTTAAATCTACCCCATACATCTTCGACCCCATTGCCTACACTCTCACTAGCCCATCTATCCTCCAATAGTTGTTTATATCTTACCCTAACTGCCTCCTCTTTTAGTTTATAAACCTTCACCTCTCTCTTACTTACTGATTCTATTTTCCTTGTATCCCATCTACCTTTTACTCCCACTGTAGCTATAACTAAAAAGTGATCTGATATATCTGTGGCCCCTCTATAAACATGTACATCCTGAAGTCTACTCAACAGTCTTTTATCTACCAATACATAGTCCAACAAACTACTGTCATTACGCCCTACATCATATATTGTATACTTATTTATCCTCTTTTTCTTAAAATATGTATTACCTATAACTAAACCCCTTTCTATACAAAGTTCAATCAAAGGGCTCCCATTATCATTTACACCTGGCACCCCAAACTTACCTACTACACCCTCTCTGCATGTTTCTCCCACTTTAGCATTTAGGTCCCCTACCACAATTACTCTCTCATTTGGTTCAAAAGTTCCTATACATTCGCTTAACATCTCCCAAAATCTCTCTCTCTCCTCTACACTCCTCTCTTCTCCAGGTGCATACATGCTTATTATGACCCACTTTTCGCATCCGACCCTTATTTTAATCCACATAATTCTTGAATTTATACATTCATATTCCCTCTTTTCCTTCCATAACTGATCCTTCAACATTATTGCTACCCCTTCCTTAGCTCTAACTCTCTCAGATACTCCTGACTTAATCCCATTTATTTCTCTGCACTGAAACTCGCCTACTCCCTTCAGCTTTGTTTCGCTTAGGGCCAGGACATCCAACTTCTTTTCATTCATAACACCGGCAATCATCTCTTTCTTATCATCCACACTACATCCACGCACATTCAAACAACCCAGTTTTATAAAGTTTTTCTTCTTCTCTTTTTTAGTAAATTTGTACATGAGAAGGGGTTACTAGCCCATTGCTCCCGGCATTTTAGTCGCCTCATACGACACGCATTGCTTACGGAGGAAAGATTCTTTTCCACTTCCCCATGGACAATAGAGAAAATAAAAAGAACAAGAGCTATTAAGAAAAAGAAGATAAACCTAGATGTGTGTATGTATATATATGCATGTGCATGCCAGTGTAGTGTGACCTAAAGTGTAAGTAGAAGTAGCTAGATATACCTGTTATCCAGCGTGTTTATGAGACAGAAAAAAGACACCAGCAATCCTACCATCATGTAAAACAGTTTCAGGTTTCTGTTTCACAGTCACCTGGCAGGACGGTAGTACCTCCCTGGGTGGTTGCTGTCTACCAACCTACTACCTACCAAATAATAATAATATCTGCATATCATAATAATAATAATAATAATAATAATAATAATAATAATAATAATAATAATAATAATCAGGAGCAAGGAGCTAGTAACCTCTTCTGTATATATTACTACATGTATAAAGAAAAATTTCCATTTTGCTTTTAAGGTCACCCTGCCTTTGTGGAAGACAGCCAGTGTGTGTTGAAAAAAAAAATAATGATAATAATATCTGCATATCATAAGGATTAATGTTCCAACAGCCAATGCATTGAAAAATAATATAATAAATAATAATATTAACTTATAAGGATTAATGTTTAAAACTTCTTTTGAAAAGCTGCTCAGAATACAGACTGTTTTAGAAGTACTTACTATTGGTCTCCCACCAAGGTAGGGTAACCTGATAAAAAAATACAGCGGATCCCCGGATTATGTACTACTCCAAACTCGAACAATTATGTAAGTGTATTTTTGTAAGTGCTTTTGTAAGTGTATTTTTGGGGGTCTAAAAGGACTAATCTAATTTACATTATCCCATATGGGAACAAATTCATTCAGTAACGGCACTTGAACAGCATTCTGGAACGAAATAATGACGTAATCCGGGGGTCCACTGTACTTTCACTGTCATTCAGTCAAATCATTATCTTGCCAGAAGCACACTGACATTGCAGTCCAGATAACCTTCCAAAATGCAACATTGCCACCCCTTCCTCAGAGTGCAGGCACTTTACCTCTCACCTCCAGGATTCTAAGTCTGGCTAACCAGTTTCCTTGAGTCCCTTCATACATGTTACCTGGCTCACACTCCAACAGCACATCAAATTATAAAAAAAACCTGCCTCTACTCACTCCTATCTAATTAGTGCACACAAACCTGTTGGATGTCCAAGCTCCTACCATAAAAAAATCATTCCTACTTCTATAAATACAGTATTCTGCTTCCTCCATCTACAAAATTAAACAGTTTATTATATAATGGGATTACATACTACAACAGAGTTTTTGCTAAGGCTAAAATAAGCCACAAACATATAAATAAACTTATTGAAAAAATATTTGAATGTAAATGTTACTATTAATAGTGTATCAGAACCTGTGCTATAATATGTACATTATTATTTATAAAGGTGATAACCTATAGCACAGGAGACCTTACAGTTATGAAATAAAAATTCAAGCATTTGCAGTATAAGAAAGCAAAAAAAATACATTTTACAAGAACAGTAGTGGCTGGTCTTTTAGGGCTTACTCTACATAAAAAAATTAAGTTTCATTTTCTATTGCAGAAATTTCAAATAATTTTTTTTGTCAGCCAGAAATTCACTAAACCTAAAAACGAAGTTTTAAACATAAAAAATAGCATAAACCACCTCAATTACTGGGAACGCTTGAAGTTACTAAACCTGTACTCCCTAGAATGCAGGTGGGAGAGATATATTATTATATACAGGTATCCCTCAACATTCGCGAGGGTTAGGGGATCAAGAGCCTCGTGAATGTTGAAAAATCGTGAATGTTTGGTGCCCCAATATATTGTAGGGAAATATAATACAATACTGCTTCCTTAACCCTTTGGGGGTCCAAGGGGGGTCTCTGAAACTCGTTCTCAGGGTCCACGAATTTAAAAAAAAAAAAAAAAAAAAAATTCTTATGGAATGATAGAGAATCTTTTTCCGATCATAACGCCACAAAAATTATGAAATTTGATCGAAAACTAACGGAATTATGCTTTCGCGAAGTTAGCGGTAGCCATGACACTTACGCATCGGCGATTTCGCCCACTTTGAGCAATGTTTCAGTATACTAAAATTATAGCTATTTCGCTAGAACTCCGTTTCTTCTATCGATTGAGTACAAGAAACTGCCTATTTACCAATTTCAACTACCCAAAATAGTGGTCAGAAAATGGCAATTTGGCCAATTTCACACAAATTTCAAATGATGCCAATTTCAAAATAGGATCCATAATAAACAAGACAGACATTCCTGGCACTAAAATAACATCTTCTCTGTTTATTAGTTACGTCTCCAGGCCACTCTTACATTACTTTTGCTTTCCATTTTGAATTTTTATTCTCACAAAAAAATAGAAGATTTATTGTTATGTATACGACTGCATCATTGTAAAAATGGTATAAATAATATCAGAGCACTTGTGCATGAATATTAGACTCACCAGTAGATGTATATTGGACGCATGGTGTGATTTGTTTACTCTTGAACATCGTCAAAAATCGAACATTTTCGCTACTTTGAGCTCAATTTCAAGGTACTTGTTATTGTCAAACCAATCAAAATCATCTCTATTTCTGTAATATATCTTCCATTCTATCAAATAAGAACAAGAAAACGAGAATACAACAATAAATACCATACGAAAATAGACTGCAAAGTCGCTGTTTCAAACCAAAAACATGGTCAGAGTTTTTTTTTCCTCATTATGCACTGTGTGGTGCAGGAATTTTTTTATACTGCGCACACTGACCGCACAGACCCCTGTATCACATCTAGGCCTAACAGCCTGTTTCTGCTTGATTTGAGGGCGCTAGAATTTAGGCGTACTAGTACGTCAATAACCCCAGTGCGTAAGACGTACTAGTATGACCAAAACCCCGAAAGGGTTAACCTATTGAACCATGAACAATCATAAAACACTTATAAACATCATAAAATAATGTACTATATACATGTTATTTTGACATGAGCTGGCTGTGGAGGGAGGCCTGTAATAGTATAATTATACAATATACGTATTTTATAGTGTTGTGAAGTGTCATGGGGAATCAAGTTACTGACACACTGCTTCTTCTCCCTCTGCTGTAGCTCCGCCCACTTTGTAATGATGCCAAATGTTGAATTAAATATGTATACATTAGAACAAAAAATGAAACTCCAACTTCATAACTATTTTAATTTGCATAACTCATATATTACAGAAAACAATAAAAAAGTAAAATACACATACAAGGAGTTAAGCTTACAGAAAAATACATTAAATTCACCATCTAACATCGTTATGAAGTGGGAGGAGCTATTGGAGGGAGGGAGAGGCGCAGTAACATTCAGTGTCTGGTGAGTCGTCATGGGTGTAGGATGTTAGCCTTAGCGCTAATAAAATGTTGTGTAATTACACTAATATTAGTAATAAAGGTTATCTATCTATTACATTTATTCCAAATTGATATCAGAAACATGATAAATACCCTAGAACTGTAATAAAGATGCTGAAATGAATAATATATGCCATATTATATGAGGGGTAACAAAGCAGGCAGACCGCCACCATATGAGATGTTTACATCAGGGTAAACATGCCTAAATCACTCTTGTCGTAAGAACAAATGCAAAAATAGCATTTATTGTTTTTAGAATAATAATAATTTATAATAATTGATCTGGAGCACTTTAAATGTTATCAGTATTTGTTAGCTGACATTTAGAGCATTCCACAGCATTAATTATTATTATTATTATTATTATTATTATTATTATTATTATTATTATTATTATTATTAATACAGTGGTACCTCGACTTACGATGGTCCCCAAACTCACCCTTTTATGTAAGTTTATTTTTTTAAATGCTTTTGTAAGTGTAATTTTGGGGGTCTAAAAGGACTAGTCTATTTTACAACATTTCTTAAGGAGATAAATTCGTTTGGTAATGGCACTTGAACAGCATTCTGGAATGAAAAAATATCGTAAGTCGAGGTACCACTGTATTATTATTATTTCCCTACAATATATTGTAAGAAAATAATAATATTAATATTAATAATAATAATAATTATTATTATTTCCCTATAATATATTGTAGGGAAATAATAGTAATAAATAATAATAATAATAATAATTGCTGTGGAGTGCTCTAAATGTCAGCTACCAAATACTGATGACATTTAAAGTGTTCCAGATCAATTATTATAAATTATTATTATTCTAAAAATAATAAATGCTATTTTTGCATTTGTTCTTATAACAAGAGTGATTTAGGCATGTTTACCCTGATGTAAACATCTCATATGGTGGCAGTCTGTGCCTGCTCTCTTACCCCTCATATAATATGGCATATATTATTCATTTCAGCATCTTTATTACAGTTCTAGGGTATTTATCATGTTTCTGATATCAATTTGGAATAAATGTAATAGATAGATAACCTTTATTTAGTACATTCATTACTTAATGCTTCCTTAACCTATTGAACCATGAACAATCATAAAACGCATGAAAACATAGTAAAATATTATAATAATAATAATAATAATAATAATAATAATATCTTTATTTACTACAAGTACATGTACAAGGTACACAGGCCTAGCTGACATCACTGACATACTACTATATAAAAAGTCCCTTGTTATGCAGAGCATTTCGGGCAAATTAGGTCCTTGTCCCAGGATGCGACCCACACCAGTCGACTAACTCCCAGGTACCCATTTTACTGATGGGTGAACATAGACAACCGGTGTAAAGAAACACGTCCAATGTTTCTACCCGAGCTGGGAATCGAACGCAGACCCTCGCCGTGTGAAGCGAGAGCTTTAGCGATCAGGCCACGGGGCACTATAGTACTATATAGTACTATATACATGTTATACTGTAGTTTAATAACAAATAATGAACGAAGAAAACACTCAGTGAGTGAGTGGTGGGCGGGCTGCCTGCTGGGTCGGAAGGAAGGTATAGTAGGGACGCTCGGGTGGCCGGAAACTTAAATATGATTTGGTGGGTGGGAATTTGGCGGCTGGGAATTTGGCGGCCGGGAATTCGTGAATGTGTGAAGCCCGCGAAAGTAGAAAACATGAAAGTTGAGGGATACCTGTACACATGGAAAATTCTCTAGGGATTAGTACCAAACTTGCACACGAGTCACTCCCTACGAAAACAAAAGACTCGACATGCGATGTAACATCCCCCCAATGAAAAGCAGGGATGCCACTAGCACGTTGAGAGACAGCACAATAAGTGTCAGGGGCCCAAGACTGTTCAACTGCCTCCCAGCATACATCAGGGGGATTACCAACAAACCCCTGGCTGTCTTCAAGCAGGCACTGGACAGGCACCTAAAGTCGGTAACTGACCAGCCAGGCTGTGGTTCGTATGCTGGACTGCATGCGGCCAGCAGTAACAGCCTGGTTGATCAGGCTCTGATCCAACATGAGGCCTGGTCACAGACCAGACCGCAGGGGCGTTGACCCATGAAACTCTCCAGGTATACTCCAGGTATTGTCCATGAACTTTAAAAAAAGCTAAGGATTAATTTTAGGTGATCAAACTTCACTGTAAAAGGAAATTTGACCTTATTAAAGTAAAATAACATTACACTTATTATTTAAGCATACTACTTTAAAAGGATGGTAGAGACTTTTAATACAAGATGAGATTATCTTCTGTTTTAGTTATTGCATAAAAAGGGCTTAAATCTAAATCTTTACTGATTAGTAAATGCAGTACAAACTGTATTTTTTTTGAACACAAGGTTAATTATGTACTGTATACAGCCTCTCCTCACTTAACGACATAGTTCCGTTCCTAAGACCACGTCGGTAAACGAATTTGTCACTAAGCAAGGAGCATACTATAATGGTAGTGGGTTTGTGTCAACCATCTTTGATATTGTTTTAATGTCATCTTTACAAAATTTATAACATTTTTAGTATATTTTTAAATGTTTATACAGAAGTGTACTCTATATTGTGATAAACAGAATAGAGGAAATCAGCACTAATAGAGTACATTATTTAGGTATGCATACTGGTCAGAGAGCCCATTGTAAGTCCGAGTCGTCTGTAAACGAGTACGTTGCTAAGTGAGGAGAGGCTGTATAATATGTGGCCATACAGTAAAATTCAACTGAGAGCTCATCCATAGTAAGAACATATAAATTATGAGTTCAGACGTTACTAAAAGTATTTGTCAGAGGGCTAAAGAGGAGTTATTGAGGTGGTTTGTTCATTTAGAGAGAATGTATCAAAGTAGAATGACTTGGAGAGCATGTAAATCTGTAGGGGAAGGAAGGCAGGGTAGGGGTCGTCCACAAAATCTCCTTTACCCCTTCCCTCCAACCTTTTTGAGGACGACCCCTACCCTGCCTTCCTTCCCCTACAGATTTACATGCTCTCCAAGTCATTCTACTTTGATACATTCTCTCTAAATGACCAAACCACCTCAATAACTCCTCTTTAGCCCTCTGACAAATACTTTTAGTAACGTCTGAACTCATAATTTATATGTTCTTACTATGGATGAGCTCTCAGTGTTAGATAGGAGTGAATGGAGACGAATGGTTTTTGGGACCTGACGAGCTGTTGGAGTGTGAGCAGGGTAATATTTTATGAAGAGATACTAGTTGCTAGCATGACACAGTAACTTGTACTAGTTGCTAGCATGGTACAGTATCTTGTACTCGTTACTAGCATGTTACAATATCTTGTACTAGTTTCTAGCATGGTATAGTATCTTGTACTAGTTACTAGCATTATACAGTATCTTGTACTAGCTGCTAGCATGGTACAATATCTTGTACTAGTTACTAGCATGGTACAATATCTTGTACTTGTTACTAGCATGGTACAGTATCTTGTACTAGCTGCTAGCATGGTACAGTATCTTGCACTAGCTGCTAGCATGGTACAGTATCTTGTACTAGCTGCTAGCATGGTACAGTATCTTGTACTAGTTACTAGCATTGTACAGTATCTTCTAATTGTTACTAGCATGGTACAGTATCTTGTACTAGCTGCTAGCATGGTACAGTATCTTGTACTTGTTACTAGCATGGTACAGTATCTTGTACTAGCTGCTAGCATGGTACAGTATGTTGTACTAGCTGCTAGCATGTTACAGTATCTTGTACTAGTTACTAGCATGGTACAGTATCTTGTACTACTTACTAGCATGGTACAGTATCTTGTACATACTTGTTACTAGCATGGTACAGTATCTTGTTCTAGCTGCTAGCATTGTACAGTATCTTGTACTAGTTACTAGCATGGTACAGTATGTTGTACTAGTTGCTAGCATGGTACAGTATCTTGTACTAGTTGCTAGCATGGTACAGTATCTTGTACATGTTACTAGCATGGTACAGTATATTGTACAAGTTACTAGCATGGTACAGTATCTTGTACTAGCTGCTAGCATGGTACAGTATCTTGTACTAGTTACTAGAATGGTACAGTATCTTGTACTAGCTGCTATCATGGTACAGTATGTTGTACTAGTTACTATCATGCTACAGTATCTTGTACTAGCTGCTAGCATGGTACAGTATCTTGTACTTGTTACTAGCATGGTATAGTATCTTGTACTAGCTGCTAGCATGGTACAGTATCTTGTACTAGTTACTATCATGCTACAGTATCTTGTACTAGCTGGTAGCATGGTACAGTATCTTGTACTTGTTACTAGCATGGTACAGTATCTTGTACTAGCTGCTAGCATGGTACAGTATCTTGTACTAGTTACTAGCATGGTACAGTATCTTGTACTAGTTACTAGCATGGTACAGTATATTCTACTGGTTTCTAGAATGGTACAGTATTTTGTACTAGTTACTACCATGGTACAGTATCTTGTACTAGTTGCTAGTATGGTACAGTATCTTGTACTAGTTGCTAGCATGGTACAGTATATTCTACTGGTTTCTAGAATGGTACAGTATTTTGTACTAGTTACTAGCATGGTACAGTATCTTGTACTAGCTGCTAGCATGGTACAGTATCTTGTACTAGTTACTAGCATGGTACAGTATCTTGTACTAGCTGCTATCATGGTACAGTATCTTGTACTAGTCACTATCATGCTACAGTATCTTGTACTAGCTGCTAGCATGGTACAGTATCTTGTACTTGTTACTAGCATGGTACAGTATCTTGTACTAGCTGCTAGCATGGTACAGTATCTTGTACTAGTTACTAACATGGTACAGTATCTTGTACTAGTTACTATCATGGTACAGTATCTTGTACTAGTTACTAGCATGGTACAGTATCTTGTACTAGTTACTAGCATGGTACAGTATCTTGTACTAGTTACTAGCATGGTACAGTGTCTTGTACTAGCTGCTAGCATGGTACAGTATCTTGTAAAAGTTACTAGCATCTTACAGTATCTTGTACAAGTTACTAGCATGGTACAGTATCTTGTACTAGTTACTAGCATGGTACAGTATCTTGTACTAGTTACTAGCATGGTACAGTATCTTGTACTAGTTACTAGCATGGTGCAGTGTCTTGTACTAGTTACTAGCATGGTACAGTATCTTGTACTAGTTACTAGTATGGTACAGTATCTTGTACTAGATGCTAGCATTATTTACACTGACTCTCCTTACATTTATGTATTGTTCTTCTTCCTTGGGAAAGCGCTAAACACTTAAGGATTGAATTGTAATTACTGATATATAGTGTTAGTGAATATATATTGTGGTATGATAGTCACTATAAATAGAGTATGAGCAGCTCTCAGCTATCTTGTAAGACTTAGTATGAAGTAATAAGTCATACAAAACACCCAGAACTCACCACGTGGAGGTGGCTGTTACCTGAGTTCCTTTTTTTTTTTTTTTTTTTTAAATCTCCTCCTCCTTTTTCTCATGTCTTCAATCCCTCTTGAACCCAATAGCTCAATGCTTTTTGTTCTTGTTCTTCATGACAGCATTTTTTGTTTTTTTGTTTTTCTCAGTATGAGTGGTGGAATTATCTTTATTTTGATTCTTTTTGGTCTTATTTTTCTTGGTTGTTTTAGGTTGTTCTGTAGGAACGTTCATGGTGGCCAAGTTAGCAGTCACTTGGTTAGGCTTGTATTGTGGCTTAAGTTCAAGCCACATTGGGTCAGGGATCACCTGGTAGATGATCTGTCTTTCAGAGTCTTGTTTAGTGGTGGCTTGAGGAGGATTATTTTTATGTGGAAATCTGAGCTTCTGTGGTGGACGGCGAAGGCGAGGGAACCTCCCGGCGCCCACACCACGTTCACTCTCCTCTCGCAAAACATCATCTTCAAATTTCATTTTTGCTTTATGGTTTTATGACTTTGTTGACGATCACAATACAAGATAACCAGGAAACATATGATATATTGGGCTTCATCACAGACCTCATCACTATAACAACAAAATAAAAAAATAGTCATCTTGGAATTATGAGCAGTAAGGGTAGTGGTACTGGTTGTAGTTGTAGTGATAATGTTAGTTGTGATGGTGGTAGTAGTGATAGTTGTGATGGTAGTGTTGGTGGTAGCTGTGATGATAGTTGTAATGGTGGTAGTGTTGGTGGTAGTGGTGATGGTAGTTGTGATAGTGGTAGTGTTTGTGGTAGTGGTGATGGTATTTGTCATGGTACTAATGGTGATGGTGGTAGTTGTGATAGTGGTAGTAGTGATAGTAGTTATGATTGTAGTGTAGGTGGTAGTCATGATGGTAACAGTGGTGATGGTGGTAGTGGTAATACTTGTATTTATACTTGCAAGTATACATATATATTGGTAGTTACAATCATAAACTGAACTGCAAGGAGATCCACTGGCATGCCATGGCATTAGGGGCAGCTTAATCTAATGACTTATATACAGTGGTACCCCGACTTACGATGTTATCATTTTACGTTATTTTTGATAACCGATATTTATAACGTAAGAAATTTGACTGTGACTTACGATGTTTGCTTCGTCTAACGACATTCGTACCGGACGTGTCCGCTCTGCGCCCAGCTGAGCGCACACTCCAGGAGCATCAGTGTGCTATTGTTTACAAGTGAGAGCGACCACCCACCCACACCCACGCATTCATACCAGTATATTGTCATTATTCCACTGTTTTTAGTGCTTGCAACTGCTAAATAAGCCACCATAGGCCCCAAGAAAGCTCCTAGTGCCAAGCCTGTGGTAAAGAATGTGCAGGGAGTGAAGCATTTATGCAGGGAGTGTAGCATTTATGCAGGGAGTGTAGCATTTATGCAGGGAGTGTAGCAGGCATGCAGGGAGTGTAGCAAAGATGCAGAGAGTGTAGCAGGGATGCAGGGAGTGTAGCAGGCATGCAGGGAGTGTAGCAAAGATGCAGGGAGTGTAGCAGGATGCAGGAGTGTAGCGGGGATGCAGGGAGTGTAGCAAGGATGCAGGAGTGTAGCAGGGATGCAGGGAGTGTAGCAAAGATGCAGGAGTGTAGCAGGCATGCAGGAGTGTAGCAGGCATGCAGGGAGTGTAGCAGGGATGCAGGAGTGTAGCAGGATGCAGGGAGTGTAGCAGGGATGCAGGGAGTGTAGCAAAGATGCAGGAGTGTAGCAAGGATGCAGGGAGAGTAGCAAGGATGCAGGGAGTGTAGCAAGGATGCAGGGAGTGTAGCAAGGATGCAGGGAGTGTAGCAAGGATGCAGGGAGTGTAGTAGGCATGCAGGAGTGTAGCATTCATGCAGGAGTGTAGCATTCATGCAAGGAGTGTAGCATTCATGCAGGGAGTGTAGCATTCATGCAGGGAATGTAGCATTCATGAGGAGTGTAGCATTCATGCGGGGAGTGTAGCATTCATGCAGGGAGTGTAGCATTCATGCAGGGAGTGTAGCATTCATGCAGGGAGTGTAGCATTCATGCAGGGAGTGTAGCATTCATGCAGGGAGTGTAGCATTCAAAGAAAAAGGCCAATAACCCCACTGAGTGAACATTACATTTCACAATAAATTCATTGTGTTTAGTGCTTCTTTATTGATTGTGACTGTGAAATAAGCCACCATGGGCCCAATGAAACTTCATAGTGGCAGCCCTTTGGTAAAGAAAGTGACAAACATGATAGAATTGAAGAAAGAATTTGTTAGCAAAATACCAAAGTGGAGGAGGAAGAGAGAGGGGAGAATGTGCCTTCTTCAGTGATTCAGTGATTCTGCAATATGTATGATACTAAAGCAACATGATTCGATAAAGGCTATAGCACTAGCCAGCGATAAAGTGTAGCAAGTAAGTTAAGCGATTAAGCAATAGAAAAATGATGACATGAAACTTAACTCCTCCATTGTTGTTTGAGGTATACTATAAGGGCACTGAGACCAAAGCCACCCTCTGCCACCATCTCCTCCAAGATACACCTACCATCCGACTTACGGCCGAGCTTGGTTCCGTTCAACCGGTAGTAAGTCAAAATGGACATAAGTGGAACCTTACTAGTGAATATCAACATCACAGTTATTGTAATGATTTTATTTTATTGTTTTTTTTATGCTGTTCTGTATTTTATTCAGTAAGGTTTAGGAAAAACACTGTGTACAACACAAACAGTTGTTTATTTCCCAGAACATTTCCATAGAAAACATGGTCGTAAGTCGAGTGGTCGTATGTTGAACAGGTTATAAGTCAGATGGTAGGTGTAAGTGTAAATGTTTCTGCAATAAACCACCTCAATTACAGTGGTACCCCGACTTACGATATTTTTTCATTCCAGAATGCTGTTCAAGTGCCATTACCAAACGAATTTATCCCCATAAGGAATGATGGAAAATAGACTAGTCCTTTTAGACTCCCAAAATTACACTTAAAAAAGCATTTAAAAAAATAAACTTACATAAAAGGGTGAGTTTGGGGACCATCGTAAGTCGGGGTACCACTGTACTGGGAACGCTTGAAGTTCCTAAACCTGTTCTCTTTAGAATGCAGGCGGGAGAGATTCATTATTATATACACGTGGAAAATTCTCGAGGGATTAGTACCAAACTTGCACACAAGTGTCACTCCCTCCGAAAGCAAAAGACTCGGCAGGCAATGTAGCATCCCCCCACTGAAAAGCAGGGGTGTAACTAGCACGTTGAGAGACAACACAATAAGTGTCAGGGTCCCAAGACTGTTCAACTGCCTCCCAGCATACATCAGGGGGATTACCAACAAACCCCTGGCTGTCTTCAAGCAGGCTGGTTGGTAACTTACCAGCCAGGCTGTGGTTCGTACGCTGGACTGCATGCAGCCAGCAGTAACAGCCTAGTTGATCAGGCCCCTGATCCAACCTGGGAGGCTTGTGAATCCAGGACCGGACCTACATGGGATTGACCCAATGAAAAACTTCACCAGGTATACTACAGGGGATACTTCATTAACTTTAAAAAAGCTAAATTAATTTTTCTGATTAGTAAATGCAGTACACACTGTATTTTTTTAAACACAAAGTTAATTATGTACTGTATACAGCCTCTCCTCACTTAACAACAGAGTTCCGTTCCTAAGACCACGTCGGTAAACGAATTCATCACTAAGCAAGGAGCATACTATAATGGTAGTGGATTTGTGTCAACCATCTTTGATATTGTTTTAATGTCATCTTTGTAAAACTTTTAGCATTTTTAGTATATTTTTAAATGTTTATACAGAAGTGTACTCTATATGGTGATCAACAGAATAGGGGAAATCAGCTCTAATAGAGTACATTATTTAGGAATGCATACTGGTCAGAGAGCCCATTGTAAGTCCGAGTCGTCTGTAAACGAGTATGTTGCTAAGTGAGGAGAGGCTGTATAATATGTACAGCATGGTACAGTATCTTGTACTAGC
>WNWK01032239.1:0-22054 GCA_009830355.1 Cherax destructor
GGAATAAGAGGTCATGCACTAGCATACCTCAAATCCTACCTCACTAATAGGTACCAGTATGTCACTATTAAAGACATCCTCCACGACACTACCACTAGACACCGGCGACGCAGGGAAGTGTCCTTGGTCCCCTGCTCTTCCTCTTATACATCAATGATCTTCCCAATGTATCACAACACCTGAAACCAATACTCTTTGCTGACGACACAACTTATGTCATCTCCCACACAAACCTTGCCACGCTAATACCATTGTTAACGACAATTAATAAAAATATCAACATGGATGACAGCCAATAAACTTACACTCAACACTGATAAGACCTTCTATATTATGTTTGGCAACAGAACAGATGATCCGCAATTAAACATTAAGATCAACTCTACACCTATTGCTAGACATAACGAGGGCAAGTTCCTGGGCCTTCACCTTGACAGCAGCCTGAAATTCAGCACCCATATCCAACACATAACAAAGAAAGTGTCCAAAACTGTGGGGATCCTCTCTAAGATACGGTATTATGTACCACAATCAGCCCTACTCACACTATACTACTCACTCATCTATCCCTACCTCACATATGCCATTTGTGCATGGGGATCAACAGCAATTACCCACCTAAAGCCAATAATAACCCAACAAAAAGCCGCAGTAAGAATTATCACACAATCCAACGCTAGGCAGCACACCCCCCACTCTTCAAAGACCTAAACCTACTCACTGTCCAGAACATCCATACTTACTACTCTGCTATCTACATTTATAGAACCATTAATTCCAACTTTAACCCTGAGCTAAAACACTTTCTTGACAGTTGTGACAGGACCCATAAACATAATACCAGACATAAACATCTCTTTGACATTCCCCGTGTCCGACTAAATCTATACAAAAATTCAATGCACATAAAAGGGCCTAAAATCTGGAACTCCCTGCCTGAAAACTCTAGAACTGCAGACACAACCTCCATTTTCAAAAGCACCGTTAAAAAACATCTTATCTCACTTACGCACCCAACCGGTAGTTAACCATACGAAAACTACTTTATCTTGCACATATCCACAGCAAAATACACTTATTGATATCTGTGATTCTCCTTAATTTGCACATTACTAACCACAGCAAAATACACTTATTGATATCTGTGATTCCCCTTAATTTGCACAGTTCTAACCAAAATTCTAATACAGTGGACCCCCGCTATTCGAACGGCTCGGCAGTCGAACAAATCGTCATTAGAACAAGAAAATCGATATCGTCATGCGAACAAAATATCATGATTCGAACAAGTGTGTCCATCACCTGTCCGCCCAGGCGCTTGGAGAGCCAGTCCCTCCTTGTTTACACTCGAGAGAACACTACCCTGCACGCTCATCCAGACATTTCACACTTAATTATAATTGTTTCGAGTTTGTTCATTAAGTGTGAGGCAGTGGTGAGAGGCAGTGGTGGTTGGCAGTGGTGAGAGGCAGTGGTGAGAGGCAGTGGAGGTGAGGCAGTGGTGAGAGGCAGTGGTGAGAGGCAGTGGTGGTGAGAGGCAGTGGTGGTGAGAGGCAGTGGTGGTGAGAGGCAGTGGAGGTAGAGGCAGTGGTGGTAGAGGCAGTGGTGAGAGGCAGTGGTGAGAGGCAGTGGAGGTAGAGGCAGTGGAGGTAGAGGCAGTGGAGGTAGAGGCAGTGGTGAGAGGCAGTGGTGGTGAGAGGCAGTGGAGGTGGAGGCAGTGGTGAGAGGCAGTGGTGGTGAGAGGCAGTGGAGGTGGAGGCAGTGGAGGTAGAGGCAGTGGTGAGGCAGTGGTGAGAGGCAGTGGTGGTAGAGGCAGTGGTGAGAGGCAGTGGTGCTGAGAGGCAGTGGAGGTAGAGGCAGTGGAGGTAGAGGCAGTGGAGGTAGAGGCAGTGATGAGTGGCAGTGGTGGTTAAGGCAGTGGTGGTAGAGGCAGTGGTGGTAGAGGCAGTGGTGGTAGAGGCAGTGGTAGTAGAGGCAGAGGTGAGTAAACAAGATTAAATGAAGGTTCGGGAGGGAGTTTTGTAAACAAGCCAGTTGTTGTTGTTACCAGCCTGACACGTACGAATTCTGTTCAATCCGTGAAGCTGACAATAATGCACTTAGCATTACAAACTCCGTTTTCTCTTATACTAACACGTCTGAAGGAGGAAAGAATGGGAAGATGTTTTCACAGCTGAAGTGTTCTTGGCCCACTACTCTTTCTCATTTACATTAACGACCTACCAAATGCATCTCAACTACTCAAACCCATACTTTTTGCAGATGACACTACATACGTTATCTCTCACCCAAGCCCAGACACACTAGCCAACACTGCAAATACTGAATTGCAGAAAATATCTACCTGGATGATGACCAACAAACTAACTCTCAATATTGATAAAACCTATTTTATCCAGTTTGGGAACAGAGCTGCAAACGCACCACTTAACATAATGATAAACGGGTCCCCTATCGCAAAACTCACAGAGGGAAAATTCTTAGGAATACATCTTGACAGTGGCCTCAAATTTCAGACACACATACAACAAATCTCCAAGAAAGTCTCAAAGACCGTGGGAATACTATCCAAGATACGGTACTATGTTCCACAACCAGCTCTCCTTACCCTATATCACTCACTCATTTACCCCTACCTCACCTATGGAATCTGCGCATGGGGCTCTACATCAATAACTCATCTCAGACCACTAATAACACAACAAAAGGCAGCAGTTAGAATGATAACAAATTCTCACTCCAGGCAACATACTCCACCAATATTCAAAAACCTAAACTTACTCACCATACAAGACATCCATACTTTTTACTGTGCCTATTACATACATAGAACACTCTATGCAGATATTAACCCACCACTCAAACTTCTCCTTACTAATTTTAACAGGACACATGACCATAACACTAGACACAGATCACTCCTCGATGTTCCCGTGTCCACCTAACACTATGTAAAAACTCAGTGCACATAAAAGGCACGAAAATTTGGAATTCATTACCTGTCATTGCCAAAGAAACCCTACCTGTACCCCAATTCAAAACGATGCTAAAAAACCACCTTCTCACCCAAAGATAATTGCTCCATATCAACCATTCCCAGCAAAGTAGAATAATCACTTAACGTAAAACCTGACTTTAAAGTCAATGTTATGTATGAATGAACGATTGAATGAATGTAAAACCTGTTATGAATAATACTTACTTAGCTAATTATTCCCAACACTGATATTATAATGACCACGTAAACTAACTGCAATGCAATTAATTGTTTTAAATTGTTATCTCACTCAATTAGTTGCATTGCTGCAATAAATTGCTACAATTAATTGATATGTTCAACTTATATTCAAACTTTAAAACTTAGATAAGCAACTTTACTTATTTTATAAATTATCAACCATAACTTTTTATCATTTTATTATTACTATTGCTTTAATTTGTTTAATCTGATTTAATTAATTTTATAATGAAGACAAAAGTACAAAACTATGTTCAAATTTCATAGCTTAAATACTCACCTTTACTCATTGTATACTATCTACAATAATTCTTACAATCTAGTTTTAAGTTAATTTTAAGTCTGCCCAAAATGCCCTGCATACTAGGGGCTTTTGGCATGTACACCTCATGTAATCTCAATAACCAAATGTAATTCTTTGTATCATGTCCAAATAAAAATTATTATTATTATTATTATTATTATTATAGCAAGAATGCTTGCCACCACCATCCTTCCCAGCCACCACATTCGTAATGACATACATATTTTATTCATTCTAGAGTGTATATCAGGTTTTTATGTTATTTATATTGTTTATTATGTCATATTAGATGAATTGTGATAGATAAATAAGCTGTCGAGTTGATAATAGCTTCACAGTGAAGTACTATTTTGTCATGCCTCCTGACAGCAGGAACGGATTAATTGTATTTCCATTATTTCTTATGGGAAAAATTAAATCGCCACTCGAACATTTCGCATTGAGAACTAGCTCCTGGAACGGATTAAATTCGAATAGCGGGGGTCCACTGTACAACTATTGCTTCATAATACTTAAGCTAGTCATAAGTTTGCCTAAGATACTCCAATATAGAAACTATATTATGCCAATATATCACCTTTATCATTAATATATAAACTAATTGCTAACTTCTTATACTAATTGTTAAATTCTCAATGTTTAAATTCCAGTACCTAAATTTTGTAAACCTAACCTAACCTTACAATCTGTATATTCATTGTATAGCTATTGAGTAAGACCTATCATAAGACTGCCTGAAAAGCCTAGGCATACCTAGGCATATTATTGGCCATCTTGTAATATTTTATTTCATTGCAGATTGCAGATTACATGGGTATCGGTAGTTACAATGTAAATTGAGTGCAAGGAGAGCCACTGACATGCCAAGGCATTAGGGGCAGCTTATTCTAGTCCTTAAAAACTATGTACAGTGGTACCCCGACTTACGATATTTTTTCATTCCAGAATGCTGTTCAAGTGCCATTACCAAACGAATTTATCTCCATAAGAAATGATGTAAAATAGACTAGTCCTTTTAGACCCCCAAAATTACACTTACAAAAGCATTTAAAAAAATCAACTTACATAAAAGGGTGTGTTTGGGGACCATCGTAAGTCGGGGTACCACTGTACTTAAAATTAGAGAAATTTATTGAGTTTATTCTAGTTAAAAATTATTTTCAAAATTACAATATGATGAAATTTTACTGTTTAAATTATTATATAATGATATTAGATATTAGATTGTACAGGTGTTAAGATTCTTGAATGATAATATGGAATTGAGATTATCTTAAGGAAAATAACATTGAGCATTTTTGACATTAACTTATAATATGAGTAGGGGGTAACATAATAGTAACATATTATTAAAAATTGAGATTATTGTATAGGAAAGTAACAATGAGCATTTTTCAAAGTAGTTTATAGTATGATCATTTAGTTTTGGGTGAGTAGGTGGTTTTTGAGTTGAGTCTTAAATTGATTTTCAGACAAGATTATCTTAATATTTACTGGTAATGAATTCCAGATTCTGGGGCCCTTTATGTGCATAGAATTTTTACATAGGTTGATATGAACACGGGGTATATCAAAAAGTGATCTGTGTCTTGTGTTGTGGTCATGGGTCCTATTAAAGTTGGTGAGGAGAGTTTTGAGCAGAGGGTTTATATTAGAGTGTAAAGTTTTATATATGTAGTAGGCACAAGAGTAAGTATGAATGTTCTTTACGGTGAGTAGTTTGAGACTTTTGAATATTGGTGGAGTATGCTGTCTAGAGTGGGAATTTGTTATAATTCTGACTGCGGCCTTTGTTGTGTTATGAGTGGTCTAAGGTGATTTAACGTTGTTGATCCCATGCACAGATTCCATAGGTGAGATACGGGTAGATAAGTGAATGATATAGTGCAAGGAGAGCTGATTGAGGTACATAATAGCGTATCTTTGATAATATGCCTACTGTCTTCGAGATTTTCTTGGAAATTTGTTGTATATGTGTTTGGAATTTAAGGCTACTGTCAAGGTGGATTCCTAGGAATTTTCCCTCTGTGAGTCTTGTGATGGGTGTACCATTGAGTGTTATGTTAAGTGGAACATTTGTGGCTTTGCTTCCAAACTGTATGAAGTAGGTCTTGTCAGTATTGAGAGTAAGCTTGTTAGTCGTCATCCATGTTGATATTTTCTGTAATTCGGCATTAACAGTGTTGGCCAGTATAACTGGATTTGGGTGAGAGAAGACATATTTTGTGTCATCTGCAAATAAAATGGGTTTGAGTAGTTGTGATGCATTCGGTAGGTCATTTATGTAAATGAGGAGTAGGAGTGGCCCCAGGACACTTCCTTGAGGGACTCCGACTGTAATTTGTTGTGTGGAAGAGTTCGCTCCATTTGTGTACACATATTGGCTTCTGTTGGTGAGGTATGACTTTAGGTAGTTGAGTGGGTGCCCCCTTATACCATAGTGTGCTAATTTTGTGAGCAGTAAATCATGGTCGACTGTATCAAAAGCTTTGCGTAGATCAATGAAGATTCCCAGTGGGACTTCTTTTTTCTCAAGTGCTGTATATATTAACTCCAACATGTGCGTAATAGTATCGTTTGTGCTCTTGTTTGTCCTGAATCCAAATTGACAGGGGTTGAGTACATTGTGTGAGACGAGGTAGGAATAGATTTGTCTATGAATTAGTTTTTCGAAGCTTTTAGAAAGCAATGGTAAATTAGAAATTGGTCTATAATTATTCAGGTCTGTTTGATCACCTCCTTTGTGGATCGGGGTGACCCTAGCTATTTTGAGAATTGATGGAAAGGTAGAGGCTTCAATGGATTTATTGAATAGTGTTGCTATAATTGGTGACAGTACCTGTGAAGCTTTTTTGTACATAAAAGTTGGTAAGCTGTTTATGTCTCCTGCATATATCAACTTTAATGTATAACTATAAGTACCCCCCACCTTGTATTACATGAAATGAAATAAAGAATTTGAATTTGTGTATATTCACTCCTATCTAACATGCTCATGCAAGCTTGCTGGAAGTCCAAGCCCCTCGCCCACAAAACCTTTTTACCCCCTCCTTCCAACCTTTTCGAGTATGACCCCTACCCCACCTTCCTTCCCCTACAGATTTATACACTCTCCAAGTCATTCTACTTTGTTCCATTCTCTCTAAATGATCAAACCACCTCAACAACACCTCTTCAGCCCTCTGACTAATACTTTTAGTAACTCCACACTTCAAATTTCCACACTCCGAATTCTCTGCATAATATTTACACCACACATTGCCCTTAGACAGGACATCTCCACTGCCTCTAGCCGCCTCCTCACTACAGCATTTACAACCCAAGCTTCACACCAATATAAGTGTGTTGGTACCACTATACTTTCGTACATTCCCTTCTTTGCCTTCATGGATAACATTCTTTGTCTCCACAGATACCTCAACACACCACTCACCTTTTGCCCCATGTCAATTCTATGATTCACCTCATCTTTCATAGACCCATCTGCAGACACGTCCACTCCCAAATATCTGAATACATTTACCTCCTCCATACTCTCTCCCTACAATTTGATATCCAATCTTTTGTTACTTAATTTTTTTGTTATCCTCATGACCTTACTCTTTCCTATACAGTGGACCCCCGGTTTTCGTTATTTTTTCGTTCCAGAATGCTGTTCAAGTGCCATTACCAAACGAATTTACGTATTCCCATAAGAAATAATGTAAAGTAGACTAGTCCTTTTAGACCCCCAAAAATACACTTACAAAAGCATTTAAAAAAATACACTTACATAAAAGGGCGAGTTTGGAGCAGGACGAACACCGGGGGTCCACTGTATACGCATTCACTTGCAACTGTGACAACTCCCACTTTGTGTTAGATTCTTTATCTTTTAACCCTACACCTCTTGCCAACACCCGAGCATTCACTTCTCTTACAAGTCCATCTATAAATATATTGAACAACCATGGTGACTTCACACATCTCTGTCTAAGGCCTACTTTTACTGGGAAATAATCTCCCTCTCACCTACATACTCTAACCTGAGCCTCACTATCCTCGTAAAACTTTTTCACCGCTTTCAATAACCTACCTCTTATTCCATACATTTGTAACATCTGAAACATTGCTCCCCTATCCACCCTATCATATGCCTTTTCCAAATCCATAAATCCCACAAATACCTCTTTACCTTTATCTAAATACTGTTCACCTATATGTTTCACTGCAAACACTTGGTCTACACACCCCCTACCCTTCCTAAAGCCTCCTTGTTCATCTGCTATCCTGCTCTCCATCTTACTCTTAATTCTTTCAATAATAACTCTACCATACACTTTACCAGGTATACTCAACAGACTTATTCCCCTATAATTTTTACACTCTCTTTTGTTCCGTTTGCCTTTATACAAAGGAACTATGCATGCTCTTTGCCAATCCCTAGGTACCTTATCCTCTTCAAAACATTTATTAAATTAAAGCACTAACAACTCCAAAACTATATCCCCACCTGCTTTTAACATTTCTATCTTTATCCCATCAATCCCAGCTGCTTTACCCCTTTCATTCTACCCACTTCCCCACACACTTCTCCCACATTCACAACTGGTTCTTCCTCACTCCTATAAGATGTTATTCCTCCTTGCCCTATACACAAAATCACAGCTTCCCTATCTTCATCAACATTTAACAATTCCAAAATAGATTCCCTCCATCTTCCCGGTACCTCTAACTCAATGTTTAATAACTCTCCTCTCCTATTTTTAACTATCAAATCCATTCGTTCCCTAGGCTTTCTCAACTTACGTATTAATCTCACTCCAAAACCTATTCTTATTTTCAGCAAAATTTGTTCATAACATCTCACCCACTTTCTCATTTGCTCTCTTTTTACATTGCTTCACCACTCTCTTAACCTCTCTTTTTCTCTCCATATACTCTTCCCTCCTTCATCACTTCTACTTTGTAAAAACCTCTCATATGCTAACTTTTTTTTCTCTTACTACTCTCTTCACATCATCATTCCACCATATACACTCTTCTTACCTCCCACACCCAAATTCCTGTAACCACAAACTTCTGCTGAAAACTCTAACACTACATTCACCTTCCACATACATCTTCGACCCCATTGCCCATACAGTCATACCTCGGTTAACGATGTAGTCGGATAGCAATAAATTCGGTTAACGATATTTTTGACGTAAAAAAAATGACTCCAGTTAATGATGTTTGCTTCGGTTAACGATATTCATACCGGACGCGTCCGCATGGCGCCCAGCTGTGCGCGCACTCCAGGGAGCGTCAGTGTGCTATTGTTTACAAGTGAGAGCGACCACCACCCATTCCACCCACGCATTCATACCAGTATATTGTCATTATTCCACTGTTTTTAGTGCTTGCAACTGCTAAATAAGCTACCATGGGTCCAAAGAGAGCTCCTAGTGCCAGCCCTGTGATAAAGAGTGTAGCATTCATGCAGGGAGTGTAGCATTCATGCAGGGAGTGTAGCATTCATGCAGGGAGTGTAGCATTCATGCAGGGAGTGTAGCATTCATGCAGGGAGTGTAGCATTCATGCAGGGAGTGTAGCAGGCATGCATGGAGTGTAGCATTCATGCAGGGAGTGTAGCAGGCATATAGGGAGTATAGCAGGCATGCAGGGAGTGTAGCAGGCATGCAGGGAGTGTAGCATTCATGCAGGGAGTGTAGCATTCATGCAGGGAGTGTAGCAAGCATGCAGGGAGTGTAGCATTCATGCAGGGAGTGTAGCATTCATGCAGGGAGTGTAGCAGGCATGCAAGGAGTGTACCATTCATGCAGGGAGTGTGGCATTAAAAGAAAAAGGCCAGTAACCCCAGAAAAGAACTTGCCACCTGCAGTGTTAATGGAAGAGGATTCCCCTTCCAAACACTAGCATACTATACTCCATCCTTTCCCCTCCTCCCGTCCTCCACACATCAACAACTCTTCAATAAATGTAAGTGACATGTTATTGTACTATATTTACATGTAATTTCTTTAATGTTCATTAAATTGTGTATTATTTAATGTCAAAAAGTTCTAAAAAATATTTTATTTTACTACTTTTGGAAGTCAGGAATGGATTAATTTTATTTCCATTATTTCTTATGGGGAAAACTGATTCGGTTAACGACTGATTCGGTTACAGATACGCCCTCTCTGACGGATTAATATCGTTAACAGAGGTATTACTGTAATGGGAAAATATGGATTATGTTCCTCCATAACATGCAACATACCAGTGTTAAATACTGCTGCAAATAACTGGGTGTATTGCTTACATATAGCAAAAGAAATACAGCAGCTCAAAAAATATGGTGCTTGTTTTGGTGTTGACTGAGCCATACAACAGCTCCTCACTCCAGTGTAACCCTTCTAGCAATAACTACTCTACCAGGTTCATGCAGACTTTGGGTTGTCACTGTCTCTTAGCTAAAACCCAACAAAAACAACCATGCCACTTTGCAAATGGCAGAAAAGTTTTGTTTTTAATTGGATCAAACTTGATTTCCCTAACTTAACATTTTCCTTGTGTTGTATGAACCTTATGGGTTTAGTGCTTCTTCATTGATATAAAAATCTTGTATGTTTTAAATTAATATTTAACCCTTTCCCTTGGTAATATTACTGACATGGGGGTCATTGGGTAACTTCTTTTTGTCTTACATGCTGAGAAATACAGTAGTTTGTAAAATGGTCACCAAAAATATTAAACCACCCAAAAATAGTACTGTTGTATACCTCAGGAAGGGGTAGCAATAATGTTGAAGGATCAGTTATGGAAGGAAAGAGGAATATAAATGTGTAAATTCAAGGATTATGTGGATTAAAATAAGGGTCGGATGCGAAAAGTGGGTCATAATAAGCGTGTATGCACCTGGAGAAGAGAGGAGTGTAGAGGAGAGAGAGATTTTGGGAGATGTTAAGCGAATGTATAGGAACTTTTGAACCAAATGAGAGAGTAATTGTGGTAGGGGACCTAAATGCTAAAGTGGGAGAAACATGCAAAAGGGTGTAGTAGGTAAGTTTGGGGTGCCAGGTGTAAATGATAATGGGAGCCCTTTGATTGAACTTTGTATAGAAAGGGGTTTAGTTATAGGTAATACATATTTTAAGAAAAGAGGATAAATAAGTATACAAGATATGATGTAGGCGTAATGACAGTAGTTTGTTGGACTATGTATTGGTAGATAAAAGACTGTTGAGTAGACTTCAGGATGTACATGTTTATAGAGGGCTACAGATATATCAGATCACTTTTTAGTTATAGCTACAGTGGGAGTAAAGGTAGATGGGATACAAGGAAAATAGAATCAGTAAGTAAAAAGAGGTGAAGGTTTATAAACTAAAAGAGGAGGCAGTTAGGGTAAGATATAAACAACTATTGGAGGAGAGATGGGCTAGTGAGAGTGTAGGCAATGGGGTCGAAAATGTATGGGTAGATTTAAAAATGTAGTGTTAGAGTGTTCAGCAGAAGTTTGTGGTTACAGGCGAGTGGGTGCGGGAGGAAGAGGAGCGATTGGTGGAATGATGATGTAAAGAGAGTAGTAAGGAGAAAAAGTTAGCATATGAGAGGTTTTACAAAGTAGAAGTGATGCAAGGAGGAAGAGTATATGGAGAGAAAAGAGAAGTTAAGAGTGGTGAAGCAATGTAAAAGAGAGCAGATGAGAGAGTGGGTGAGATGTTATCAGCAAATTTTGTTGAAAATAAGAAAAAAGTTTTGGAATGAGATTAATAAGTTGAGGAAGCCTAGAGAACAAATGGATTTGACAGTTAAAAATAGGAGAGGAGAGTTATTAAATGGAAGTTAGAGGTATCGGGAAGATGGAAGAATATTTTGAGGATTTGTTAAATGTTGATGAAGACAGGGAAGCTGTGATTTCGTGTGTAGGGCAGGAGGGAAAAACATCTTGTAGGAGTGTGGAAGAGCCAGTTGTGGGTGTGGGGAAGTTCGTGAGGCAGTGGGTAGAATGAAAGGGGTAAGGCAGCTGGGATTGATGGGATAAAGATAGAAATGTTAAAAGCAGGTGGGGATATAATTTTGGAGTGGTTGGTGCTATTATTTAATAAATGTATGGAAGAGGGTAAGGTACCTAGGGATTGGCAGAGAGCGTGTATTGTTCCTTTGTATAAAGGCAAAGGGGACAAAAGATGCAAAAATTATAGGGAATAAGTCTGTTGAGTGTACCTGGTAAAGTGTATGGTAGAGTTATTATTGAAAAGAATTAAGATAAAACAGAAAGCAGGATAGCAGATGAACAAAAGGGAACTTTAGGAAAGGTAGGGGTGTGTAGACCAAGTGTTTACAGTGAAACATATAGGTGAACAGTATTTGGATAAGGGTAAAGATGTTTTGTGGCATTTATGGATTTGGAAAAGCGTATGATAGGGTAGATAGGGAGGGCAATGTGCAGGTGTATGGAATAGGAGAAGGTTACTGAAAGCAGTGAAGAGTTTTATGAGGATAGTGAGGCTCAGGTTAGAGTGTGTAGGAGAGGAAGGGACTATTTCCCAGTAAAAGTGAGGCCTTAGACAAGGATGTGTGATGTCACCGTGGTTGTTCAATATATTTATAGATGGGGTTGTAGAAAGTGAATGCGAGGGTCTTAGCAAGAGGTGTTGGGCTAAAGATAAAAAGCAAATACAAAGTGGGAGTTGTCACAGTTGCTTTTGCTGATGACACTGTGCTTTGGGAGATTCTGAAGAAAGCTGCAGAGGTTGGTGGATGAATTTGGTAGGGTGTGTAAAGAAGAAAATTGAAAGTGAATATAGGAAAGAGTAAGGTGATGAGGATAACAAAAGAATAGGTGACGAAAGATTGGATATCAGATTGGAGGGAGGGGTATGGGAGGTGAATGTATTCAGATATTTGGGAGTGGACATGTCGGCGGATGGGTCTATGAAGGATGAGGTGAATCATAGGAATTGATGAGGAAAAGGGTGAGTGGAGCACTTCGAGTCTGTGGAGACAAAGACCTTGTCCATGGAGGTAAAGAGAATGTATGAGAGTATAGTTATACCAACGCTCTTATATGGGTGTGAAGCATGGGTGATGAATGTTGCAACGAGGAGAAGGCTGGAGGCAGTGGAATGTCATGTCTGAGGTCAATGTGTGGTGTGAATATAATGCAGAGAATTCGGAGTTTGGAAGTAGGAGAGTGCGGGATTACCAAAACGATTGTCCAGAGAGCTGAGGAGGGTTGTTGAGTGGTTTGGACATGTAGAGAGATGGAGCGAGACAGAGTGACTTCGAGTGTATAAATCTGTGTGGAGGAAGCGGGGTAGGGTCGGCCTAGGAAGGTTGGAGGGAGGTAAGGAAGTTTGTGTGCGAGGGCTTGGACTTCCAGCAAGCATGTGTGCGTATTTGATAGGAGTGAATGGAGGCATATGGTTTTAATACTTGACGTGCTGTTGGAGTGAGCAAAGTAACATTTATGAAGGATTCAGGGAAACCGGCAGGCGGACTTGAGTTCTGGAGATGGGAAGTACAGTGCCGGCACTCTGAAGGAAGGTGTTAATGTTGCAGTTTTATAACTGTAGTGTAAAGCACCCTTCTGGCAAGACAGTGATGGAGTGAATGATGATGAAAGTTTTTCTTTTGGGCCACCTGCCTTGGTGGGAATCGGCCGATGTGTTAATAAAAAAATATAATTAATATTTTAAAGTCAAAGCAAACCCACTGTGCACTAAGTGTTGTCTGAAACTGAAAAGGGAAAAATGAAAGCAATACATCTTGATTTGGATATTTCATAAGCACTCTCAAGTGTAAGTGTCTGTAAGTTCTAGATAACTTCCATAAAGAGAAATGACGTATAAAATTGTGTTCATAATAAGTGAGTTCTCTAGTGTTCTCCACACACCTTGCTTTTCTGTTCCTCAAACATAGCATCAAGTCTTGGCATCTTACCCAATCCTCAAACTTGCAGTAGTTGTCATTGGGCGCAATGAGGAGTTACCTATCCTATTGAGGCCCTTAATGCGTAGATCCTTTCCCTTGAGATACCAGTCACCAAGGTATGTGGAGCAAGACACTTGATAAGGGTCTTCTTCAGCGCCACCTGCAGTGGTCACCAAACAGTCCACCAATTCATGCTCCACCAAAAATCTGGCAAAGAGAAACCAAGTCTTCTATTTTACTATTAATGTACAGTGGAGACATGTTTAGTACTGCATTGTGTGAAAAATTATGTGTATGAATTATGTGTATGAATTTCCTAGGTAGTGGTTGTAGACAGCAACCGCCCAGGGAGAGGTACTACCGTCCTGCAAGTGAGTGTAAACAAAAAGCCTGTAATTGTTTTACATGATGGTGAATTGCTGGTGTCTTTTTCTGTCTCATAAACATGCAAGATTTCAGGTATGTCTTGTTACTTCTACTTACACTTAGGTCACACTCACATTCATGTACAACATATATATACACACCCTCTGGGTTTCTTATTAGTTCTTGTTATTATTTCCTCTTATCTCCATGCGGGAAATGGAACAGAATTCTTCCTCTGTAAGCCATGCGTGTCGTAAGAGTCGACTAAAATGCCGAGAGCAAGGGCTGTGGCCCCTTCTCCTGTATACATTACTAAAGTTAAAAGAAAGCTTTTGTTTTCTCTTTGAGCCACCCGCCTTGGTGGGAAACGGCGATTGTTGAAGAAAGAAAAGTACAGTAGTTCACATAAAATTTATAACAATCACAGACAGTAATCAAACTATTATTCTATTACTATTACTTTGTGATGTGGGCTCTATGAACCAATACAGGAGTAGAAGCATGTCTGTTCAATTTCTGAAATCAACTCTTAATATATTTACACCAAATGCATCATAATGTTTATATTCTCCTATGCATGTCGGTGCACTAGTGATTTCTCTCTAGTGTCCTTATCGGTCGGATCCCAGCTCAATCTGACAGAACCTGATGGGAACAGTTGGCAAGGGAAAAAATGGGCGATATAGTGGTTCTGGAACCCTTCATTCTAGTTTTCATCTTTCAAAACCAAAATTTTTTCCTGTGTTCAGGTTCCATGAACTATAGGGAAACCCACCACCAGTACCCAAAATCGTGGCAGAGGCAGCTGAAAAGTCATAGAACACCTCTGGAGAGCCCTGGGGCAGGATATACAATCTATGATATGGGGAATTTTTTTTAAACCCAAAATTTCTAGATAGATATATCTGTTTTTGTTGCAAGTAGAAAATTTTAAATCAGAGGTAAGACTAGCCAGAAAAGCTGATCATTGCCCTACAAAATTATATACGTCATGGGTAACATCACAGAATCATTCTTGAACAAGAGCAATACCAGAACAATCACCCCTATAGAGAACTAATATCAGGATTTTGAGAACTATCTTGATAACTCCCAACAGTCATCAGCATGTTAGACCCTATATTTATACTAATATAGGGGGCCCACAGAATACCTATAATCAAACACTAATTCAGGAAAGTTACTAAGTTTGACCATTGGTTTAAAATTGAGTCTTAATCTGACGGGGTCAATGTTTTGGGAGTCTTTTCTGTTGCCCAGCCTATGGCCAAACCTCACATGTTGAAGAAAGTAATCAACATAACATTGGAACAAAAAATTTTGCTACTTCTGAAATAAAAGCTTTTATTATTATTAGCATGATGAAACTGAATGTAAAGTCAAAAATTGCCCATCACAAAAGTTACGGCAACAAATGTGGTTCTATGTTACATGTGTAGACTTAGATACACCTCTGAAAAAGCCCTGCAGCTGTATGCTTGCATGCATAAACATAATTCTATGCATCGTGTCTACTTGTCAAAGAAGAAAAGGAAAGCATCAGTTGTGCTCTGACCATCCCAGTGTTCAGACAGTTAAAAAAGGTAACTTTTCATTGTAAATTCCATTTCTATCACATTTACATATGATTTGTTTTACTCTATTATAAAATCTCTATTTCAGATTAACATAAACAGATGAGGATGCCTGAACAGTGCAGCTAAACAGCTTTGCTATTTTAATTTCCAAAGTATACACCACATGATCAGAAAATATAGAAAATCATGTCAATTTTTGCTACAAGCACTACTTTGGTGCAAGCCCGGTTTGATCAATATAAAACATGGGCTACACACATCATAACACTGTGGTGTCAATGAAGGTCCATGCACTATTCATCTAATCCCTTTCCCAAGATGAGGTTCTGGGCTACATGAGCTGCCACAGTCAGGGGGCCCCAAACACCTTTGATGTCTGTGCCCTTGACTTTGGATGGGGAGAGACCCTGCCTGGTTTAAGTAGATACAAATAAAAATGTTTCACCCAGTAACAGGAATCTGGACCTGGTGTTAAAAAGCCAAAAATTGTTAAAAAACAGTACTTGTCCCGTAGAGTTCACTGGTCAATGTTAAACAAGAAAATCCCCACCAATTTGCTCCCAAACATAGCATGGAATTAAACCTGGTAAACCCTGCCATAAAAACCCAAAATTTTTTCTGTTAATTTAGAACTATCTTGTTCTTGAAATAAAATTTTTAGTTTAATGAACCCTGATTCAAAAGGGGTTTATTTTGGACAAAATCTGTGGCTGGACAACATTTGGGAAAAAAAAAAAAACTGTCAAATCCAGTTTTCTGTCATTGTAATGGTCCACTGGGTTAATGATTTTTTGGGTTTAATGAACAAAATCCCAAAAATCAAATTTTGCATTACTGTTGGAACAATTCTAAGATTTCTAAAATCTGTTAAGTCGTCTTATTACAATCAGCAATCTTAAAAATTTTGGGGTTAATGGACACGCTTTAATGGACACCCCCCTTCAGTCTTGGAGATGGCACAACTGGTATAAGGAGGAATCAGTTGAACAGGCACAGAAAAGAGCTGTACAATGAATGAGGTTACCAGAAGACTCGTGTATAGTTAAGAAATGGTAAGCTGCTCACGATGGCTGATGTACCCATGAGCTCCTATAATCAGTCCCCTTGTGATCTGTTGATAAGAGGCTGTCCTTCATGAAAGCATCCCTCACAGAACAGCAAGTGAACCTGTGATATTAGTGGAAGAACCCATGGGAAGGGCTTTCAAAACCCCATCAGGGTTTAATGACTTGAGGTGATACCCAGTAATATCTATGGATCATAGTCAAGGTGATGAAAGGACTCAAAGAGTGTGCAGGGATGATGGTACACAGTGGGTAAGGGACTTCTTAACTGGGAGTATGGGCTTGGTGAAGTAGGCCCTTGTACTTCATATATGTTTGTGGCTAGAGTTGCCAACCATAAAATCAATTTGTTCAACATAACCTGTTGTGTGACACAAAAGATGTAAGAATGATAAAGGTCCCTTCATCTCTGGAATGCAACCCTGATGAGCAGGCTTATAGTGCTGGAGTAGTGCATCCTTGATGATGGAATGAAGTAAATATCCTGTTTCATGGAAGAGAAGTAAGCAGAATCGATGACCTTAAAGTTCCCAGAGAACACAGGGCTGACCACTTTATTTATGGAACACAAGTTGTCTTTGGAGCTAAAAAAAAAAAAGTGAGCTTCTAAATCTAGTGAACATGTGGTAACACGTGGCATAAATTTTTAGAGAATGTGAGATCATCATCTTGGAGAGCATAAAGGAGAAACCAGCCCACAAAACTCCAGAAAGAGAACAAGTCCCAACCTTCAATAACAATTCTGAAAGGTTTATCCAAAGGTTCTTGGCAAAGGCAATCATGGATGAATAGGCACTTGTGTGTCCATCAGTAAGTAAAATGATTTATTTTTAAGTCACCTTTTGAAATCACCACTACTATCTTGACTTGTGAAGTACCAAACTGCCTCGTAGTATGACCAAGTCTAGTGTACTGTGTCCCAATTCGTATAAATATCCACAGTGTTCAAATGAGAACAAGGAGTGTGTCAAGCAGCTTGTCATTAAATAGTTAGAGAGTGTATAAACCTACATCAGGCAAATAGTCAGTGTCCATACAAATAAGATGTGGAAAACAGTGTTAGAAGATGGAAGAAACACTTTGAGTATAGATCTCAGCCCTTTTTAAACGATTCCCTTCCCAATCAGTTAGACTGGGAAGGAATGTTATATATTTATCAGTGCAACTAAATTATCAATAGAAACCATCAATATTTACACACCCTCCCAAACTCGTCCACTAACCTTTGCAACTTTTCTTTGAACTCTCCATAAGCACAGTATCATCGTAAAAAGTAACTGTGTCAACTCCCATTGTACTTTATTCTCATAATTTAATCCACCCCTCTCCCAAAACCTAGAATTTACTTCTTTTACAACCCCATCTATAAACATGATAACAACAATAGTAGTAGGTTGGTAAGTCAACAACCACCAGGGAGAGTACTACCGTTCTGCCAAGTGAGTGTAGCAACCTGTATTTACATGATAATGGTAGGATTGCTGGACTCTCTGTCTCATGGACATGTGCAATTTCGAGTCGTCTTGTTACTTCTACTTACATGGTCTATACTACACATACATGTACGTTTATGTATGCACACTCATCTGAGTTTTTATTTTATTTATCTTAGTTCTTGTTCTTGTGCTTTTCCTTTTTCATATCCATGGGGGAGTGGAATAAGAATCTCCCTGTCCTCATTGCATAAATGACCTACGAATACATCACAACTTCTCAAACCCATTTGTTGCAGATGACACAACATCATGTCTTCTCTCACCCAAATCAGTTATGCTGGCTAACACTGTTAATGCCGAATTACAGAAAATATCAACATGGATGAACAAGCTTATCTCAATACTGACAAGACCTACTTCATACAGTTTGGAAATGAAAGCACAAATGTTCCACTTAACATGGCACTCTCAATGGTACACCCATCACAAGACTCACAGAGGGGAAAAATTCACAAGATCCACCTTGACGGTAGCCTTAAATTCCAAACACATATGCAACAAATTTCAAGGAAAATCTCGAGAGCAGTAGGCATATTATCAAAGATGCGCTATTGTAATTACCTGTCAGCTCTCCTTGCACTATATCATTCACTTATCTACCCGTATCTCACCTATGGAATCTGTGCATAGAGTCACCAGCGTTAAATCACCTTAGACCCTCTGCTTCACAACAAAAGGCATAGTCAGAATGATAACAAATTCCCACTCTGGGCAACATACTCCATAATATTCAAAGTCTCAAACTACTCACCGTAAAAGAACATTCATACTTACTCTTGTGCCTACATATATAAAGCTTTTGCCTCTAATATAAACCTCTGCTCAAAATTCTCACCAACTTTAATAGGACCCATGACTACAACACAAGACACAGATCACTTTTGATATACCCCGTGTTCATATCAGCCTATTTAAAATTCTATGCACATAAGGGCCCCAGAATCTGGAATTCACATTACACCAGTAAATATTAAGATAATCTTGTCTGAAAATCAATTTGAACTAAACTCAAAAACCACCTATACCCAAACTAAATGATCATTACTATAAACTACTTTGAAAAATGCTCATTATTACTTTCCTATCACGATAATCTCAATTTTTAATATGTTATTATTATGTACCCCCTACTCATATTATAGTTAATGTCAAAATGCTCAATGTTATTTTCCTTAAGAATGATATAAATTCCATAACCATCATTCAGAATCTTAACACCTGTAACAATCTAATATCATTATATAATAATTTAAACAGTAAAATTTCATCATATTGTAATTTAGAAATAAATTTTAACTAGAATAAACTCAATGAGGCCTCTCTAATATTAAGTATAGTCTTTAAGGACTAAATGGCTGCCCTAATACCATGGCATGTCAGTGTCTGCTGCACTCAATTACATTGTAACTACGATACCTATGTAATCTGCATCTGCAATAGAAGTAAAATTTGTTTGTTTGTTTGTTTTCCTCGTAGCCATGAGTGTTGTAAAAGTCAGCTTCTAAAATGCAGGGAACAATGGGCTAGTAACCCCTTTTCACTGTACACATTTACTAAAGAAAAGAAAAAACGTCAAAAGTGGATGTTTGAATGTGCGTGGATGTTGTCTGAATGATAAAAGAGATGATTGTAGATGTTATGAGATGAAAAGCTGGATGTCCTGGCTTTAAGTGAGACAAAGCTGAAGGGGGTAGGAGGAAGTTTCAGTGGAAGACATAAATGAGTTAGGTCAGGGGTTTCAAATGAGTTAGAAACTAAAAGGTAACAATAATGTTGAATAATCGGGTGGCAGGTAAGAGAATATAAATGTATAAATTCAAGTTATGTGTGGAGTAAAAAATAAAAGCTGGATGTGAAAAGTGGGTTATGGTAAGTGTTTATGCACCTGGAGAAGAGAGAGTGTAGAGAGGAGAGAGAGAATTGCTGGAAATATTCAATGAAGTGTGTGGGGGAGTTTGAACCAAGTGAAATATTGTGGTTGAGGATCTTAATGCTAAGTAGATGCAAAAATGTTGTGGAGAGGTAGTGGTAAATTGGGTTAGGGAGTAAATGTGAATGAACCATTAATTAGTATGAAAAGGGTTTGGTAATAAGTAATACATATTTTATGAAAAGAGGATAAATAAATATACAAGGTATGATATATACGTGGGAGAATGTAGTTTGTTAGATTATGTATTGGTGGATAAAAGGTTGATGGGTAGGCTTCAGGATGTACATGTTTATGAAGACATGAGATATATGGGATCATTATTTAGTTGTAGCTACAGTTAGAGTAAAGGTAGATGGACAAAAAGAAAATGGCAACAGCAAGTGAAGAGAAGGTAAGTGTATAAACTTGAGAGGAAGGAAGTTAGAGACGAGAGAAATATAGCTTAACTATTGGCAGAAAATTGGAGCTGGATGCAAGTATGGTAGTGGGGGTTGAAGAGTGTTGGGATAGTTTAAAAATGCAGTATTAGAATGTGGGGTGCAGGAGGAAAGATGAGTGAATGGTGGAATGAAGAAGTAAAGAGGTGTGATAAAAAGAAAATTGAAAAGCTTATGAGAGGATTTTACAAAACAAGTGTTAATAGAAAAGAGCAGAGTATATGGAGAGTAAAAGAAAAGGTGAAAGAGAGAAATTAGGTGAGAGAGTGCAAAAAGAAGAGCAGATGAAAAGAAATGGGAGAGGGCTCTGTCAAGAAATTTGCTGGTAAGAAAAAAATTTGAATTGAGATAACAAAAGGTAAGAAAGCCTGAAGAAACAAATGGTTGTCAGTTAAAAACAGAGTACGGGAGTTGAAGTAGATGGGAGCTGGGTATTGGGTAGATGGCGGTGAAAAAAGGAGCGGTAATTTCATGTACTGGACGAGGAGAGGTACACAACATCGTTGTGTGAAAAAAAACGGATGTGAAAGTGAAGTGCGTGAGCATTACATTAGAATGAAGAGGTAAAAGCGCTGGAACTGGCGGGATCATGACGAAAATGTTAAAAGCAGGGGGATATAGTGTTAGGTGGTTGGTATTTTGTTTAATAAATGTATGAAAAGGAAGGTACCACAGAGTTGGCAGCATGTATGGTTCCTTTATGAGGAAGGGGATAAAAAAGAGCGTAGAGTATAGGAGGTAGAGGTGAGTCAGTGGGGGAGATACTGTGCGGCAGCGAGGCAGCGACAGTGGCACCCAAGCTCTGTTGACCCTGTTCTCCAGCCAGAACCCACCAACGCTTCTATGATGGCCTAACTGGGTTTGCTGCACCACGCACCTGAACCCCAGAGTGACTCAAGAATACCAGCAGTAAGGCCACCTGCTCGAAAAATTATCCCGATCCAAGTGGAGAGTGCCATCAAGCAAACACAGCCCGCTGCCAGGCAGAGCACCCACAACAAGCTCTGGCTCACTGCAGTCATCCCTCGGTTTCGCTTGTCCCAGTTATCGCCGATTTTGGTTTTCTGAGCTCAGGAAGAATTGTGTAGTTTTCGCCCGATTATTTTAGTTTACGATCGTATGGGACCTGTCCACTAGTGCATGCTTGCAGCCATGAACCGTGAGCCCGCCACCACGTACCTCCCACGCACATTGCCATAGCAGTCAACGTGTTGCAGCAGTGAACATCTCCCAAAAATTTACTTAAAACATTGTGTAATTCATTGTTTTTGTATGATTGTGTGTGTGACTACTAATAAGCTACTGTGAATACAAGAAAACTCTAGTGCCAGTTCTTTGGTAAAGAAAGTGAGGAACACAATAGAGGCAGAAGAAGAAATAATAAGAAAAATATGATAGTGGTGTACGTGTGCCGAGCTGCTTCAGGGTATACAAGAAAAATACATCAACCATCAGTTCCATTGTGTGAAAGGGAAATCACGGAGCTAATCAATTGCGAAAGGGGTGAATACGATAACGAAACAGAGATCACAAACAATGGAAAATATGGAAAATTGTTATTGGTGTGGATAAGCAAAAGAAACTGCTGGCGGAGTGATAATTGTTGTGCAATCCATCATGTGAAAAAGCAAGGCTGTTGCATGCCGATCTTGTAAAGAAAATGCCTGGAACCAGTGTTGAGGTTGATGGGTGAGCCAGCAAAGGCTGGTTGAAAACTTCAAAGGGCGAACTGGCAT
>WNWK01032240.1:0-22053 GCA_009830355.1 Cherax destructor
TCAGCAGTACATGACCTTCCAGTTTCATATAGAGGTGTTCCTTTCACGGACTATTTTGCGGTCATTGCTACCCACCTTCGCACCTGTTGGCAACAACGCTGGTCTGACCTGCTGAATAACAAACTTCATTCTATTAAACCGGTTATAGGTTTCTGGCCTTCTTCTTGTCACCAATGTCGAGGTTGGGAGACTACTCTCTCCGTCTTCGCATTGGCCACACTCGTCTTACTCACGGGTATCTCATGGAGAGGCTCCCTGCCCCTCTCTGTGAGCATTGTCAGGTTCCAGTGTCTGTTCGACATATCCTGTTGGACTGCCCACTCTATCAACGAGCACGCAGAATTTACCTCCAACGACGTCTTCGCTCTGCGGCCCTTTCTTTACCTTCCCTTCTTGCAGATGGACCCTCCTTTAATCCTGACTCTCTTGTTGACTTTTTGACAGAAACTGACTTACTACACAAACTCTGAAGATTATACCTCTAGCACCTCCCTCAGTCTCTTCTACCTCGATCTCTTGCTACCCTCCACCCCTGCACTACCCACCGTCATCTTGCACTCCATACCCTACTAATCGTCCATCTCCCTCTTACAACTCACTCTCCCTGCATCCTACAATAACCTGCAGCGCTGTATAACCCCTGTGGTTTAGCGCTTCTATTTGATTATAATAATAATAAATATTACAATTCATCTAATATGACATAATAAACAATATTAATAACATAGAAACATGATATAAACTCTAGAATGAATAAAACATGTCATTACGAATGTAAGGACTGGTGGTGTGTTTGTTGTTGTTGGGTATAAGGGCCACTGACCATAAGCTGTGGTGGTGGTCGGCGGCAGCAGAAAGCCACCACCACTATCACACAAACAATGTGCATAATTTATAAATAAGAAATATTTACACTTTAATTTATAAATAAGAAATATTCACACTTACATAAATAAGAAATACTTACACTTACCTTGGAGGAGATGGTGGCAGAGGGCGGCGCTCTTGTCAGTGTCCCTATATTCCTCAAACAACATTGTAGGAGTTAAGTTTCGTGTCGTCATTTTCTATCGATTAATCACTTAACTTACTTAAGTAAGTTTATTCAGGTATACAAAAATCCAGTTATACATAGATTATCATACATAGCAGCATATGTGTAGAAAACCTAGGATAACCCTAAAAAGTCAGAGTGACTTGTTTCCATTGCTACACTGTTAATGCTACACTTTATCACCGGCTGGTGCTGTAGCCTTTATCGACTTGTGAAGCTTCTTTGGACCCATGGTGACTTATTTCACAGTGACAATCACTAAACCAGCAATAAACACAATAAATTTATTGTGAAATGTTTGAAAGAGAGCGCTAGGTAATGTTCTCTCAATGGTAAACAACGCTAGACTGGCGTCCTGCGCGGCGAGGCATGCAAGTGCAGGCAGGTCTGGTACTGACTGATAGTCGAGGGAATGACCGATAGACGAGGGAAACAGTGACCGAAAAAAGCGCTCGAAACTCGAAATCGTCGATAGTCGGACCGACCGAAACTCGAGGGACCACTGTATCTTTGAGAGGATCCCCACAGTTTTGGACACTTTCTTTGTGTGTTGGATATGAGTGCTGAATTTCAGGTTGCTGTTGAGGTGAAGGAGAAGGCAGAATCAAAGTAAAAGTCAAACCTGGTGAGCTTCAACCAGGTCCAAATAAGGAGAAGAGACTGAAAAGAGAAGGGGACTCTCCAAACAATAACATTTTCTCCTCCTCCCTTCTCAGCACTATTCTAGTAGGCACTCGACTCTTTTCAGCAAAGTAAAGTGAGGTTAAATTTACATTTATTTTATCTAATTCTTTTGTATTTATGTATGTATTTTAGTATTAAGCAGTGTTTAAATTACATATTTTAGTATTAAGCAGTGTTTAAATTATTTTATACAACCCCATCAATAGGATTGGTTTTTTTCATGGGAATGGATTAATCGTTTTTCCTATATTTCTTATGGAAAAATTTGTTTGGTGTACGTCCTGTTTGGTATAAGTCCAAGGTCCTGGAACGGATTAAGGATGTATACCGAGGTACCACTGTATTTCAGTTTCAAAATAGGGTCCAGAATAAACAATGCAAGCATTCCTGACACTTAAATAACATTTCCTCTGTTCAGTAGTTGCATTCCCTGGATTTACACATGAATTCCATTTTGATTTTTTATTCACACAAACAAATAGAAAATTTACTGTTATGCAATATTGTAATAATTGTATAAATAATATCAGTGCATTCATGAATGCATATTAGACCCACCAGTTGGACGTGTATTTTACGAGTGACATGATTTGTTTACTTTTGAATATTAGCAAAAATCAAACATTTCCTCTACTTTGTACTCAATTTCAAGCTATTTTCTGTCATGAAACCAATTAAAATCTCTCTTTTTCTAATATACAGTGGAACCACGAGTTTCGTACGCCCTGAGTATCATACTTTTCGAGTTTAGAACTGTTTTTTCAGCTAAATTTTGTCCCAGAGTTTCGCACTGTGCCCCGTGTTTCATCCCATGTACCAGACCTGTTCGCCTTCCCGCACCTATGCGCCTCCCCGCGCAGCCGTCGTGAGTCAGTCTGGCTTTGTTTCTCCTCGAGTGAACATCTCATTATATACTAGGCATTTAAAGTGCCCTAGAGCAATAAAATGCATATACAGTTCACTCATTACTTTCCTTAAAATATTTGTAGTCTTAATGGTCTTAATATAGGGTGCAAGGTAGGTATTAAAGTGTGGCAGGTATGTAACCCCCATCTGACTACCCCACCCACACATTATATACGTACTAGGCTTTTAAAGTGCCCTAGAGTGATAAAATGCACATACAGTACACTCATTACTTACCTTAAAATATTTGTAGTCTTAACCCTTTCAGGGTCGAGAGGCCCTCTCCCAAACTCGTTCTCAGGGTCGAAAATGTTTTGGAAAAAAAAAATTATTTTTTCTTATGAAATGATAGAGAATATTTTTCCTATCACAATGACGCCAAAAGTATGAAATTTGATGGAAAATTTATGGAATTATGCTCTCGCAAACTTAGCGGTCTCGACGATATTTACGCATCGGCGATTTTGCCCACTTTGAGCCCTATTTTCGGCCAATTCCAATGTTTCAGTCTACTAAAATCATAGCTATTTTGCTAGAATTACATTTGTTCCATCAATTGGGTACAAGAAACCACCCATTTACTGATTTCAACTACCCAATAAAGTGGTCAGAAACTGGCAATTTGGCCAATTTCACACAAATTTAAAAAAATGCCAATTTCAAAATAGGGTCCAGAATAAACAAGACAGACATTCCTGGCACAAAAATAACATTATATCTGTTCATTAGTCACGTCTCCAGGCCCCTCTTACATTACTTTTGCTTTCCATTTTGAATTTTTATTATCACAAAAAAAAATAGAAGATTTACTGTTATGTATACTATTGCATCATTTTAAAAATGGCGTTAATGATATCGGCGCACTTGTGCAAGAATATTAGACTCGCCAGTTGAAGTGTATTGGACGCGTGGCGTGATTTGTTTACTCTTGAACATCGGTAAAAATCGAACATTTTTACTACTTTGCGCTCAGTTTCAAGGTACTTGTCATCGTGAAATCAATCAAAATCATCTCTATTTCTGTAATATATTTTCCATTCTATCAAATGAGACCAAGAAAACGAGAATACAACTATAAATACCATACAAAAATATACTGCAAATTCGCCGTTTTAAACCAAAAACACGGTCAGAGTTTTTTTTTCTCATTATGCACTGAGTGCTGCAGGATTTTTTTTATACTGCGCACACTGACCATGCAGACCCATTCTTTCATATGTAGGCCTACCAGCTTTCTCTCGCTAGATTTGAAAGCGCTAGAATTTGTGCGTTCAAGTACGGCACCAACCCTGGTGTGTAAGACGTACTAGTATGTCACCGACCCTGAAAGGGTTAATGTAGAGTGAGAAGTGAGTAAACAAGATAAGTACATGAGAGTGTAGAAGGTTCGCAAGTTTTGTAAACAAACCAGTTGTTTTTGTTGTTAGCAGTCCGGACACGAATGGTTTTTCTTCACTCCGTCAAGCCGACTGGAAAAACTTCTCATATTTATGTTAATTTACATATTTATATGTTACATAGTGTGTTTATTATATAATTTTGAAAAAAATATCATAGATGGATTAAGCAAAATGTCTATACTATTAACGTTTTATATGCCTCAGAGTGATTATTATTTTGTTATTATTATCATTATTAATATGGTATCTTCTAGACTAAGAACACATTCTTAGTGATTTTAATGTGTTCCTGCACGCCAGCACAGGCGCAAGTTGTGGAGTTTAAAGCAGTTAAGTTCAGTGACAAAGTGTAGCATGCACAAAGCAGTGCTGCACCAAGATAAGAGAAAAATCCTTTGTTTCTATATAGCCTATTATATGATTACAGAGTACAAATAGGCCTATACTATAGGGAAAATCATTGATTTTGATGATGTGATAGATGATTTTGCAAGATTGAAGGAAAGAAATGTAAGATCAGATTCACTGAGATGTTACTTGTACTCAAGGTCAAATCGGAACTAGTGTTTCTCTGATATTGCAATGTTTTTCTTTATTTTTCAAGTTTTTTCTTTTCATTGTTGAAGATGAATAAATGTAGGATCTGTTGCCTGTACGCAAAGTGGCATTTGAGTTTTTCCTCAATATTACTACGAGTATTTATTTTATCATTAATAAAGTTGAGAAGTATTCTCCTGTTCGGTTTATGGCCCTTAAACATTCTCATTGCTGAACATTAGTCATGCAGTAGTGACGTAACTGGAGTTTACTCCCCTCATCCCCCCACCCTTGGATTTCATGGGGGGGTGACACCAAAGATGCCGCCCCGGGTGAGGCCAAAGATTTCGCCCTGGGTTACACCAACCCTAGCGATGCCACTGATTAAGAGTGTACCAATTAAGCGATTAAGTGATAGAAAAAGGACAAAACGAAATAAACTCCTGACAGCATAAGCTGCTCTGCCTATCTTCTGCAAGGTATGTACAGTGGACCCCCGGATTACATGATTAATCCGTTCCAGAGGGCTTAACTTAAACCGAATATAACTTAATCCGAATCTATTTTCTCCATAAGAAATAATGGAAATTCAGTTAATCCGTTCCAGACACCCAAAAGTATTAAAATAAATATTGTTTACACATTAACTTACACAGAAAAGATTGATACATGTATATATAAATTACCACAAATAAATAAAACAGTATAATAACTTAACACTTACCTTTATTGAAGAGTTGTTGATGTGTGGAAGATGGAAGGAGGGGAGAGGAAGGAGTATGCTAGTGTTTGGAAGGGGAATCCCCTTCCATTAACACTGCAGGTACCAAGTTCTTTTCTGGAGTTACTTCCCTTCATTTTCTTTTAATGCCACTAGGACCAGCATTACTACACAACATAGGAGTTAGTCTGTCTTTCATAGGCTTGTGTCCTGGCAGTGCCTTTTCCTCCTGTGTAATGTAGGTCCTGTTTGGCATTTTCTTCCAAAACAGGCCTGTTTCATCACAATTAAACACTGTACATAGCTTTTAAATTCCTGCACATATTTTTCAGTCGTACTTTTGTCTGAACTGGCTAGCCTCACCATGCCTTATCACACTATGTATGTCACTACGCTTCTTAAATCTGTCAAACCAGCCTTTGCTGGCTTTAAATTCGCTCACTTCAGCACTCGTTGCAGGCATTTTCTTGAGATCATCATGCAACTGCCTTGCTTTTTCAGATATTGCTTTCGTAACACTATCTCCTGCTAATTCTTTCTCATTGATCCACATCAACAACAAAGTTTCCACATTTTCCAGTATTTGCGATCTCTGTTTTGTGATCATATTTGCACCTTTCGCAACAACAGCTTCCTTGATTTTATTTCCCTTGGCCACAATGGTACCGATGGTTGAATAGGGTTTGCCATACAGCCTGGCCAGCTCAGCCACACGCACTCCACTTTCATATTTTGCTATTATCTCCTTCTTCAGTTCAACCGTATTTCTGAGCCTCTTTACCACAGGGCTGGCACTAGGAGCTTTCTTTGGACCCATGGTAGCTTATTTAGCATTGCAAGTAAAAGCAATGGAATGACAAAATGTAGGTAGAATGCGTGGTGGCGGTCGCGCGGTAACAAGGCACACTGACTCGGATGGAGGTCGCTAGCACAGTAGGCAGACGTACTTGAGCATCAAATCCGAACCAATATTTAGAAGGTTCGTAACCGTTCATTTGTACATTATGGTATCTATGAGAGTGATCATGCAGTTAGCATTACATCGCTCTAATAACGCTGAAGGAGGAAAGACGGGAAGCGTTATATGACAATGCACCAAAGTATGCATCATATTTTATTCATTCTAGTGTATATCAGGTTTATGTTATTTTTAGTTTATTATGTCATATTAGATAAATTGTGATAGATAAATAAGCCGTAGAGTTGATAATAGCGTCATATTGAAGTACTATTTTGTCGTGCCTCCTGACAGCAGGAACAGATTATTTGGATTTACATTACAGTGGACCTCGGATTTCATACTGCTCCCAACTCAAACAATTATGTAAGTGTATTTTTGTAAGTGCTTTTGTAAGTGTATTTTTGGGGGTCTGAAACTGACTAATCTAATTTACATTCGTCCTTATGGGAACAAATTCGTTTGGTAACGGCACTCGAACAGCATTCTGGAACGAATTAATGACGAAATCCAGGGGTCTACTGTATTTCTTATGGGAAATTTTGCTTTGACTTTAGGACGTTTCAACTTTAGGACTAGTTCCTGGAACGAATTAAGTTTGAAACTCGAGGTACCACTGTATCTTCTATTCTATTATATGAGACCAAGAAACCGAAAATACAACCATAAAAATCATATGAAATTTGCAACCATAAAAATCATATTAAAATTTGCTGTTTTAAAACAAAAACACTGTCGCAGTTTTTTTCTCATGCACTGTGTGCTGCAGGATTTTTTATATGGTGCACACTTACCACATAGACCCATTCTCTCATATCTAGGCCCAAATTTACTTCTCACAGCTTATCTGAGTGAGCTGAGCTCATGGCGTAGTACTACGGCATGGACAGTGACCTCAAAGTTGTAGTACTATGACATGGCCGATGAAAGGGTTAAGAGCTAAAACCTTTAATGTCTTAGGATTATGTTTTATCACAACAGTACAAAACTGGTCTTTATCTCAAGGTTCACTTTTTGCTACAGATTTGCACCTATTACACTACAGTACTGTAGATAGATTTCATCTTGAGTATTACTGAGGAATTTTTTTTTTTACAGATGCGTGCATGACTGTCAAGATGGATGTGGCTGTTAAAAATAAGTTCTACATCAAGAGGGCATTTTAGAAAAAAAACTGGTAAACCTTAAGATCACCGGGTAAATTATGGAGGGTGGAGAGAGCACTGGAGTATGGGAAGAAGCAGGGAAGACATTCTCCTTGGTGTATCGAGGAAGCACAGAAGTAGATCGTCACTACTCCAAACCAATGCTTCCATGGATCATCTCTGAGATTAAAAATCGCCAGAAGTCAGTTCAGGTGAGACATCTTGTGCAAAATGTAAACTATATTTTGGAATGTATGAATGTGGCTTGTAAGTAAACTAAAGAGTATATAAACATATATCTACCAAGCTAAACATAACCAATATAAGTTGTCTAATATTTATCATTTTCTTGGTTAGGATCTGTCCTCTTTGGTTAGTTTACAATAGGTGATTCTTTCGTTGCTTTTTAGTCTGAAGGAGTATATCCTTTAAACTGTAAATGAACTTGGAAACAGGTGGTCTTTATATACAGTACTAACAAACAAACTTTATTTCTGTAGAGTAGAATGCAGTTTGTTACACATTAGGGTGATTGACATATAATAATAATAATAATAATAATAATAATAATAATAATAATAATAATAATAATAATTTTTATTTTAGCATGATACATGTTTGTACTAAGGAGCATAGCAAATGGGTTTACATTCCAAAAGCCCCTTTATATGCAGATCATTTCGGGCAAACTTAAGACTAACTTAAGATTAATAAGGCAACAACATTGCAAAATTACATATGGTCATTAGGCAAGTTACAATGAATACAAGAAAGTTGATTAATCTATTAGTTCATGCTATAATGCTTTAATAAGTTTGGTAGAGAAGAATTACAGTTTTGATTATTAACCTAAGGTGGACACACTGGAATAATTAAGTCCCTTGATATAAGAACATAAGAAAGAAGGAACACTGCTGCAGGGCTACTGGCTCATGCGAAGCAGGTCCAAGCCACCTACCGGCTCAAGCCACTGACCCAACCTAGTCAGGTCCAGGTCACATCCACTTACGGAAGGAGCACGGCATCAGACACTATTAGCACAAGCTAGTCAGGTCCAACTGACACCCACACACACCCACTCATGTATTTATCTAACCTATTTTTTAAACTACACAATGTATTAGCTTGTATGACAGTATTCGGGAGTTTGTTCCACTCATCCAAAACTCTATTACCAAATCAGTGCTTTCCTATATCCTTTATGAATCTGAATTTTTCCAACTTGAAACCATTGCTGCGAGTCCTGTCTTGGCAAGGTATTTTTAGCATGCTATTTACATTCCCTTTATTCCTGTTTTCCATTTATACATCTCAATTATATACCCCCTAATTCTACTAATTTCTAGGGAGTGCAGATTCAGAGCCCTTAGTCTATCCTCATAGGGAAGATTTCTGATACATGGGATCAACTTTGTCATCCTCCTTTGTACGTTTTCCAGTGCATTTATATCCATTCTGTAATACAATGACCAGAACTGTGCAGCATAATCTAAATGAGGCCTAACCAAAGATATGCAATAGAGTTTAAGAACAACCTGAGGACTCCTATTATTTATGCTTCTTGATATGAAGCCAAGGATTCTGTTCACTTTATTGCGAACACTTATGCACTGTTGTCTTGGTTTCAGATTACTGCTAACCAGAACTCCTAAATCCTTTTCACAATCAGTAATATTATGATCTATATTATTTAGTTTATATGTAACATGGTCATTTTTCTGTCCAACGTTTAGAACTTTGCAGTTGTTTATAATACACTGCATCTGCCACTTCTCCGACCACTGCATCAGTCTATTCAGATGTTCCTGGAGTGCTCTAATTGCCCTCATTAGAATAAATTAGACGGGCTAGTTTGGTGTCATTAGCAAACTTGCTTATGTTGCCTATTTATACCCTCATCTATGTCGTTTATGTAAATTGTGAACAACTAAGGGCCCAACACTGACCTGTGTGGAACACCGCATGTAACATGCCCAACTCTGATTTTTCCCCATTTATGCAAACTCTCTGCTGCCTATGTGTCAACCATGCTTCTACCCAGGAAAAAAATTCTCCTGTTCCTTGTGCCTTAATTTTCCTCAAAAGCCTCTGATGTGGAACTCTATCAGAAGCCTTACTGAAGTCATATTCACAATATCATATTCATTACCATGATCTACCTTCTCAAATACCTTAGTGAAAAAAGTTAGTAAATTTGTAAGGTAGGAATGCTCCTTTGTAAAACTGTGCTGAGATTCATTAATCAATTTATGCTTTTCAAGATGGCTATGAATTGCCTCGTCAATTATTGATTCTATAAATTTTCCCACTATGGAGGTAAGGCTTATTGGTCTAAAGTTTGAAGAAAAGGACCTGACTCCTGCTTTGTAAATAGGTATTACATTTGCCATTTATCACTTGTCTGGCACCATTTTAGTTTGTAGTGATATGTTGAAAAGATTAGCCAAAGGTTTCCTAAGTTCCTCTTAAGGGGCTAAACATTCCCAACAAATATTTTGTTTTCCTAACAATACATTATCATTACATTTGGTTATTTGTGGATGTTACATCTCATCATGGTGTATTTTAAAAGCTCTTCAGCCTAATACACAGCCTTTTGTTCAGAAAGCTAAAGTAGTTTTATTATAATACAGTGAACCCCCGGATTACATGATTAATCCGTTCCAGAGGGCTAAACTTAAACCGAAAATAATGTAATCCGAATCTATTTTCCCCATAAGAAATAATTGAAATTCAATTAATTCGTTCCAGACACCCAAAAGTATTAAAATATTGTTTACACATTTTTTTTTTTTTTATTAACACATCGGCCGATTCCCACCAAGGCAGGGTGGCCCGAAAAAGAAAAACTTTCATCATCATTCACTCCATCACTGTCTTGCCAGAAGGGTGCTTTACACTACAGTTATAAAACTGCAACATTAACACCCCTCCTTCAGAGTGCCGGCACTGTACTTCCCATCTCCAGAACTCAAGTCCGGCCTGCCGGTTTCCCTGAATCCCTTCATAAATGTTACTTTGCTCACACTCCAACAGCACGTCAAGTATTAAAAACCATATGCCTCCATTCACTCCTATCAAATACGCTCACACATGCTTGCTGGAAGTCCAAGCCCTCGCACACAAAACTTCCTTTACCCCCTCCCTCCAACCTTTCCTAGGCCGACCCCTACCCCGCCTTCCCTCCACTACAGATTTATACACTCTCGAAGTCACTCTGTCTCGTTCCATTCTCTCTACATGTCCAAACCACCTCAACAACCTCCTCAGCTCTCTGGACAATCGTTTTGGTAATCCCGCACCTCCTCCTAATTTCCAAACTCCGAATTCTCTGCATTATATTCACACCACACATTGACCTCAGACATGACATCTCCACTGCCTACAGCCTTCTCCTCGTTGCAACATTCATCACCCATGCTTCACACCCATATAAGAGCGTTGGTATAACTATACTCTCATACATTCCCTCTTTACTTCCATGGACAAGGTTCTTTGTCTCCACAGACTCGAAGTGCTCCACTCACCCTTTTCCCTCATCAATTCTATGATTCACCTCATCCTTCATAGACCCATCCGCGACATGTCCACTCCCAAATATCTGAATACATTCACCTCCTCCATACTCTCTCCCTCCAATCTGATATCCAATCTTTCGTCACCTATTCTTTTTGTTATCCTCATCACCTTACTCTTTCCTATATTCACTTTCAATTTTCTTCTTTTACACACCCTACCAAATTCATCCACCAACCTCTGCAGCTTCTCTTCAGAATCTCCCAAAGCACAGTGTCATCAGCAAAAAGCAACTGTGACAACTCCCACTTTGTATTTGCTTCTTTATCTTTTAGCCCAACACCTCTTGCCAAGACCCTCGCATTCACTTCTCTTACAACCCCATCTATAAATATATTGAACAACCACGGTGACATCACACATCCTTGTCTAAGGCCCACTTTTACTGGGAAATAGTCCCCTTCCCTCCTACACACTCTAACCTGAGCCTCACTATCCTCATAAAAACTCTTCACTGCTTTCAGTAACCTTCCTCCTATTCCATACACCTGCAACATCTGCCACATTGCCCCCTATCTACCCTATCATACGCCTTTTCCAAATCCATAAATGCCACAAAAACATCTTTACCCTTATCCAAATACTGTTCACCTATATGTTTCACTGTAAACACTTGGTCTACACACCCCTACCTTACCTAAAGCCCCTTGTTCATCTGCTATCCTGCTTTCTGTTTTACTCTTAATTCTTTCAATAATAACTCTACCATACACTTTACCAGGTACACTCAACAGACTTATTCCCCTATAATTTTGCACTCTCTTTTGTCCCCTTTGCCTTTATACAAAGGAACAATACACGCTCTCTGCCAATCCCTAGGTACCTTACCCTCTTCCATACATTTATTAAATAATAGCACCAACCACTCCAAAATTATATCCCCACCTGCTTTTAACATTTCTATCTTTATCCCATCAATCCCAGCTGCCTTACCCCCTTTCATTCTACCCACTGCCTCACGAACTTCCCTACACCCACAACTGGCTCTTCCACACTCCTACAAGATGTTATTCCTCCTTGCCCTACACACGAAATCACAGCTTCCCTGTCTTCATCAACATTTAACAAATCCTCAAAATATTCTCTCCATCTTCCCGATACCTCTAACTCTCCATTTAATAACTCTCCTCTCCTATTTTTAACTGTCAAATCCATTTGTTCTCTAGGCTTCCTCAACTTATTAATCTCATTCCAAAACTTTTTCTTATTTTCAACAAAATTTGCTGATAACATCTCACCCACTCTCTCATCTGCTCTCTTTTACATTGCTTCACCACTCTTTTAACCTCTCTTTTTCTCTCCATATACTCTTCCCTCCTTGCATCACTTCTACTTTGTAAAAACCTCTCATATGCTAACTTTTCTCCTTACTACTCTCTTTACATCATCATTCCACCAATCGCTCCTCTTCCCTCCGCACCCACTCGCCTGTAACCACAAACGTCTGCTGAACACTCTAACACTACATTTTTAAATCTACCCCATACATTTTCGACCCCATTGCCTACACTCTCACTAGCCCATCTATCCTCCAATAGTTGTTTATATCTTACCCTAACTGCCTCCTCTTTTAGTTTATAAACCTTCACCTCTCTTTTACTTACTGATTCTATTTTCCTTGTATCCCATCTACCTTTACTCCCACTGTAGCTATAACTAAAAAGTGATCTGATATATCTGTAGCCCCTCTATAAACATGTACATCCTGAAGTCTACTCAACAGTCTTTTATCTACCAATACATAGTCCAACAAACTACTGTCATTACGCCTACATCATATCTTGTATACTTATTTATCCTCTTTTCTTAAAATATGTATTACCTATAACTAAACCCCTTTCTATACAAAGTTCAATCAAAGGGCTCCCATTATCATTTACACCTGGCACCCCAAACTTACCTACTACACCCTCTCTGCATGTTTCTCCCACTTTAGCATTTAGGTCCCCTACCACAATTACTCTCTCATTTGGTTCAAAAGTTCCTATACATTCGCTTAACATCTCCCAAAATCTCTCTCTCTCCTCTACACTCCTCTCTTCTCCAGGTGCATACACGCTTATTATGACCCACTTTTCGCATCCGACCCTTATTTTAATCCACATAATCCTTGAATTTACACATTTATATTCCCTCTTTTCCTTCCATAACTGATCCTTCAACATTATTGCTACCCCTTCCTTAGCTCTAACTCTCTCAGATACTCCTGACTTAATCCCATTTATTTCTCCCCACTGAAACTCGCCTACCCCCTTCAGCTTTGTTTCGCTTAGGGCCAGGACATCCAACTTCTTTTCATTCATAACATCGGCAATCATCTCTTTCTTATCATCCGCAATAATAATAATAGTTTATTTAGACATGGTACAATGATACATAGTTAGGTAGACATGATACAATGATACATAGGTAAAAATGAGGTGTACATGCCAAAAGCCCCTAATATGCTGTGCATTGCGGGCATTCTTAAGATTAAGTAATAGTAGACTACATGGTAAAAAATTATGGTTGATAATTTATAAAATAAGTATAATTGTGTATCTAAGTTGTATAATTTGAATATAAGTTGAACATAATAATTTATTAATAGTAACAATGCAATTAATTGAGTGAGATAACAGTTTAAAACAATTAGCTGCATTGCACTTACAGATTATGTGATCATTATAATGTAAATGTAAATGTTATAGGAACAGTTAGCTTAGTATGTATTATTCATAACAGGTTTTTACATTTAAGTGATTAATCAGGTTTTTTACATTTAAGTGATTATTTTACTTTGTTGGGAATGTTTGATATTGTGCATTTAGGTTTGGGTGAGAAGGTGGTTTTTTAGCATCGTTTTGAATTAGGGTACAGGCAGGGTTTCTTTGGCAATGACAGGTAATGAATTCCAAATTTTCGTGCCTTTTATATGCATTGAGTTTTTACATAGTGTTAGATGGACACAGGAAACATCGAGGAGTGCTCTGTGTCTAGTGTTATGGTCATGTGTCCTGTTAAAATTGGTAAGGAGAAGTTTGAGTGGTGGGTTAATATTTGCATAGTGTTCTATGTATGTAATAGGCACAGTAGAAAGTATGGATGTCTTGTATGGTGAGTAAGTTTAGATTTTTGAATATTGGTGGAGTATGTTGTCTGGAGTGTGAATTTATCATTCTAACTGCTGCCTTTTGTTGTGTTATTAATGGTCTGAGATGAGTTATTGATGTTGAGCCCCATGTGCAGATTCCATAGGTGAGGTAGGGGTAGATGAGTGAGTGATATAGGGTAAGGAGAGCTGGTTGTGGAACATAGTACTGTATCTTGGATAGTATTCCCACGGTCTTTGAGACTTTCTTGGAAATTTGTTGTATATGTGTCTGAAATTTTAGGCCACTGTCAAGATGGATTCCTAAGAATTTTCCCTCTGAGTTTTGTGATAGGGGACCCGTTTATCATTATGTTAAGTGGTACATTTGTAGCTCTGTTCCCAAACTGAATAAAATAGGTTTTATCAATATTGAGAGTAAGTTTGTTAGTCATCATCCAGGTAGATATTTTCTGCAATTCAGTATTTACAGTGTTGGCTAGTATGTCTGGGCTTGGGTGAGAGATAACGTATGTAGTGTCATCTGCAAATAGCATAGGTTTGAGTAGTTGAGATGCATTTGGTAGGTCGTTAATGTAAATGAGAAAGAGAAGTGGGCCAAGAACACTTCCCTGTGGGACACCTACTGTAATAGTTTGCGCGGTAGAGCTAGCTCCATTTGTGTACACATATTGGTTTCTGTTGCTAAGGTATGATTTTAGGTAGTTGAGGGAGTGCCCTCTTATACCATAGTGTGATAATTTTAGGTGTAACAGATCATGGTCAACTGTATCAAAAGCTTTACGTAAATCAATGAAGATTCCCACTGGGATTTCTTTTTTCTCAAGAGCGGTGTAAATTATTTCTAGCATGTGTATAATGGCATCATTTGTATTTTTATTAGGTCTGAATCCAAATTGACAGTGGTTGAGTATGTTGTGGGAGGTGAGGTAGGAATATATTTGTTTTTTATTATTAACACATCGGCCGATTCCCACCAAGGCAGGGTTGCCCGAAAAAGAAAAACTTTCATCATCATTCACTCCATCACTGTCTTGCCAGAGGGGTGCTTTACACTACAGTTATAAAACTGCAACATTAACACCCCTCCTTCAGAGTGCAGACACTGTACTTCCCATCTCCAGGACTCAAGTCCGGCCTGCCGGTTTCCCTGAATCCCTTCATAAATGTTACTTTGCTCACACTCCAATAGCATGTCAAGTATTAAAAACCATTTGTCTCCATTCACTCCTATCAAATACGCTCACACATGCTTGCTGGAAGTCCAAGCCCCTCGCACACAAAACTTCCTTTACCCCCTCCCTCCAACCTTTTCTAGGCCGACCCCTACCCCGCCTTCCCTCCACTACAGATTTATACACTCTCGAAGTTATTCTGTCTCGTTCCATTCTCTCTACATGTCCGAACCACCTCAACAACCCCTCCTCAGCTCTGGATAATAGTTTTGGTAATCCCGCACCTCCTCCTAATTTCCAAACTCCGAATTCTCTGCATTATATTCACACCACACATTGACCTCAGACATGACATCTCCACTGCCTCCAGCCTTCTCCTCGTTGCAACATTCATCACCCATGCTTCACACCCATATAAGAGTGTTGGTATAACTATACTCTCATACATTCCCTTCTTTACTTCCATGGACAAAGTTCTTTGTCTCCACAGACTCCGAAGTGCTCCACTCACCCTTTTTCCCTCATCAATTCTATGATTCACCTCATCCTTCATAGACCCATCTGCTGACATGTCCACTCCCAAATATCTGAATACATTCACCTCCTCCATACTCTCTCCCTCCAATCTGATATCCAATCTTTCGTCACCTAATCTTTTTGTTATCCTCATCACCTTACTCTTTCCTATATTCACTTTCAATTTTCTTCTTTTACACACCCTACCAAATTCATCCACCAACCTCTGCAACTTCTCTTCAGAATCTCCCAAAAGCACATTGTCATCAGCAAAAAGCAACTGTGACAACTCCCACTTTGTATTTAATTCTTTATCTTTTAACCCCACACCTCTTGCCAAGACCCTCGCATTCACTTCTCTTACAACCCCATCTATAAATATATTGAACAACCACGGTGACATCACACATCCTTGTCTAAGGCCCATATATTTGTCTATGAATTAATTTTTCAAAGATTTTGGAGAGAAGGGGTAAGTTAGATATCGGCCTGTAGTTATTCAGGTCTGTTTGAACTCCTCCTTTATGTATGGGGGTGACCCTCGCTATTTTGAGTATTGATGGGAAGGTAGAGGATTCGATGGATTTGTTAAAGAGTGTTGCAATAATTGGTGAGAGAACTTGAGAGGCTTTTTTGTATATAAAAGGTGGTAAGTTATTTAGGTCACCTGCCTTGTTTTTTAATGTGTTGATTATAAGTGAAACTTCTATTGGGTTGGTCGGGGCTAGGAATAGTGTGTTCGGATAGGTGCCAGTGAGATAGTCGTTAGGTGGAGTGTTTGAACTTGGGATTTTGCTTGCCAGCTTTATTCCTATTGTGGAGAAGAAATCATTGAGTTTGCTTGCTGTTTCAATAGGTGGGAGTAGGGGTTCATCTGGTTTTGTTAGCTTGATTGTTCTGTTTGTGGATATCTTTTTAGTTCCTAGAATTTCAGATAGGGTTTTCTAGGTCTTTTTTATATCACCTTTTAAGTTATGTAATCTGTTCTCATAGTACAATTTTTTTGACCTTCTTATCAGGCTCGTTAGGTTTGATGAGTAACGTTTTGTTTGTTCTCTTGTTATTTGACCCATTCTGTACTGTTTTTCATATAGGTGTTTTATATTAATGGATTTGAGTATGCTGGGGGTTAGCCAGGAACTGTTTAATCTTTTAGCTGTGATTTGTTTAGTTTTTTTTAGGGCAATGCTTATTATAGAGGTATTGGGTCTTTTTAAGAAAATTATTAATACACAAGTCAGTATCTATGAAGTTGTCTATTTCTGTTTGCCGTCAGTGTTTGTCATAGCTGTTATGAAGTTATTTATAGCTGTCTCATTATGTAGTCTAAAGGTAACTTTAGTAGTCTCTAGTGGTAATTTTCCGAGGTTGGTTATGAGAAAGGTAGGGTAGTGGTCTGTGGTATTGTCTGTGATTATGCCTGATTTTAATGGGGATATGGTGTTAGTCCAGATATGGTCTGATAGAGAGGCACAGGTCTCAGAGATTCTTGTAGGTTTTGTTACTGTTGGGAGCAGCAAGCAGTTGCTCATAGTGTTTGTGAATTCAGTCACTTGTGGGTCCTGATCTTGTAGGAGGTTTATATTGAAGTCTCCTGTGAGGATTAAGTGGTCTTTGTTCATGTGTGCATCAGTAATCATACTTCCTAATTTTTCACTAAATTGCTTAATATTTGACTGTGGTAATCTATAGATGTTTATAACTGTGAGAGGTTTTTGTAGGTATTTGGATTTAAACTTAGCTATTATATATTCTCCATGTTCATCTCTTGTGCATGTATTGTTGATACATTCAAGCTGGTCTGAGTATAACATAGCTGTGCCACCCCCTTGTTGGTCTGGCCTACAATTGTGTATGGCTGTGTAACCAGGAATGGCATAGATATCTGTAGTATGAGGCTTTAGCCAGGTTTCAGTGAGAGTAATGATGGACATACTGGCCTGTAGTGAGTTTAATAATGCAGTGAGGTCATCAAAATGTTTGCTTAAAGATCTGACATTATAGTTAAAGATAGTTATTGTTGGCTCTGAGTAGGGTTTTAGCCTGTTCTGCTGTGTAATAATGACAGTTGTTTGGTTCATGTAAGTCATTTAATAAGAGGTTGATATCAGGATCAATGTTTGGAATCATAAGATTTAGTGTGATTCTATAATTAAACTTAAAAATAGAACAATGTAAGTAGACTTAAGAATAGGACAATGCAAAAGGAGTTCTTGGCACGTGAGTTAGTATGTTGGATATGCTTACAAAAATGAATAAATGAGCTAAGGTAGTCAATTTACAGCTAAAAAGAATCTAAAACTATAGCACCTGAGTTAGTTAATTAATTAAACAAATGTTTATATACGAGTGTGATTCTAAAACAAAGACTTAAAAACAATGAATAATGCTATCCAACACTGCAAATACTGAATTGCAGAAAATATCTACCTGGATGATGACCAACAAACTTACTCTCAATATTGATAAAACCTATTTTATCCAGTTTGGGAACAGAGCTACAAACGCACCACTTAACATAATGATAAACGGGTCCCCTATCACAAAACTCACAGAGGGAAAAATCTTAGGAATCCATCTTGACAGTGGCCTCAAATTTCAGACACATATACAACAAATTTCCAAGAAAGTCTCAAAGACCGTGGGAATACTATCCAAGATACGGTACTATGTTCCACAACCAGCTCTCCTTACCCTATATCACTCACTCATTTACCCCTACCTCACCTATGGAATCTGCGCATGGGGCGCTACATCAATAACTCATCTCAGACCACTAATAACACAACAAAAGGCAGCAGTTAGAATGATAACAAATTCACACTCCAGACAACATACTCGACCAATATTCAAAAACCTAAACTTACTCACTATACAAGACATCCATACTTTTTACTGTGCCTATTACATACATAGAACACTCTATGCAAATATTAACCCACCACTCAAACTTCTCCTTACCAATTTTAACAGGACACATGACCATAACACTAGACACAGATCACTCCTCGATGTTTCCCATGTCCATCTAACACTATGTAAAAACTCAATGCATATAAAAGACACGAAAATTTGGAATTCATTACCTGTCATTGCCAAAGAAACCCTGCCTTTACCCCAGTTCAAAACGATGCTAAAAAACCACCTTCTCACCCAAAGCTAAATGCTCAATATCAAACATTCCCAACAAAGTAGAATAATCACTTAATGTAAAAACCTGACTAATCACTTAAATGTAAAAACCTGTTATGAATAATACATACTAAGCTATTTCCATAACATTTACATTATAATGACCACGTAAACTGTAACTGCAATGCAATTAATTGTTTTAAATTGTTATCTCACTCAGTTGCATTGCTACAATTAATTGATATGTTCAACTTATATTCAAACTTTATAACTTAGATACGCAATTATACTTATTTTATAAATTATCAACCATAACTTTTTACCATGTAGTCTAGAATTAAGTAGTCCTAAGAATGCCCGCAATGCACAGCATATTAGGGGCTTTTGGCATGTACAGTGGTACCTCGACTTACGATATTTTTTCATTCCAGAATACTGTTCAAGTGCCATTACCAAACGAATTTATCCCCATAAGGAATGATGTAAAATAGACTAGTCCTTTTAGACCCCCAAAATTACACTTACAAAAGCATTTAAAAAATAAACTTACATAAAAGGGTGTGTTTGGGGACCATCGTAAGTCGAGGTACCACTGTACATCTCATTAACAACTATGTATCTTGTCTACCATGTATCATTGTACCATGTCTCAATAAAGTATTATTATTATTATTATTATATGATATCTGATGAATTGATTTTACTAGCTATTGGATTAACACACTTTTGAACAAAAGTCACAGAGATTTAGGATATATCTTTATAATGTAACTGATTTACTATTTAACTAGCTAATTGAACTGGTTGGAAAATTAATATGATTAATATTAAGTTATAATGGAACAAATATTTAGATTCAGTATTGCACTAGTTGTGATTATAGAATTTATTAAAGGCAATATAAAGAAAATGAAAGTAAACTATTATAGGAGAAAAAAGTGCTAAAGTGTACAAAAGTAAAATATATTAATAGTAAAAAATGGCCTGAAATAAAATTTTAGGCAGTTAAGGTGATCAATAATATATAGAAATGAGGTTGGAGAAAAGGACAAAAGGTAAATACAATTTTTAGCAATTAAGGTGATCAAAAGTAATTATAAATTCTAAGCAATTAAGCTGATCAAAATATATAATAATGTGGGTTGAAAAATGGGCACAAGTAAAAACTGTATGTATTTAAAAATAAAACTATTTGTCAAAAATATTCATCAAAGGATAGACAAATACTTAAATGAGGTAGATGAGCAAAACATACAATACACTATACGTAGGGGTTTGGTTTGGACATTGTGTTTATACAGTCTCTGTAATATTTGCATCCCTAAGGAATCTTGATAGTTCATTCTCATTTGTGATAGTATATAACTGACCTACACTTGTTTTCTTCACTAGAATTTTCCCATCACCGGTGAAACATTGGTGGATTTTATCATTATTCTCTCGCTTAAATTTTCTGATTCTATACAAGAGGTTCTGATGTTTTTTGGTCAGACATTCATTTATATATATGTACCTGTTTCCTGGCTGTAATAGATGATTTAATTAGATCTGTTTTCCTGTCAAGTGTGGTGAATCTAATTATAACACTTTTTCTACCATGGGAGCCTAGTAATCGTGCTTCTTTTATATTTGTCACTGGTACATTAACGTTTTTTTTGATCTTTGATGATTTGTATAGTAATGTCTTTACTGTTTGCTTGGGTCATATCACTGGGAAAGAATGGACTGTTCACTATTACTGCGTCTGATAATTTATCTTGCTCGGTTTTTTCCTCTTGTAATGCAAGGTAGTCATAAAACTGGTTATCCATGTTGTTCTTCCACTCCTTTACTGCTTCCTCAACCTTTGTGTTTATAGATGTTATCTGTTCAGAGTGGCTATCAATGACAGTTTGGAGGGTTTTGCCAAAATCAGTCATTCCAGATGTTGTTAACTTTTGTTCAAGGCTGAGGATTTTGTTTTCAAGTTGTCATCCTGGTATCTTGTTGCATAAGTGTTATACGTTGGTTCATATTTTCATTAATTAATTTGATGATGTAGGACTTTAGAGTATCTGGATCATTTGTCATACCTGAGAGATTATCTGGGGTGAAACCAGTGAAAGGGGAGCTTGTGGGGAGGCAGCCATGTTTGTTGTTGATGCGTCGCCCTGGGTGGTGGTGAGGGGGGTGAAGGATGTACTGGCATCCTGGGTAGACAAGTTGATTAGTAGATTTCTTGGTGTTTTCTTGCTGATATTGGAATTGGTCCTTCTGATGTTACGTCTCATTTTAACTTACACAGTACATGTATAGTATATAAATTACAACTAATGCATACAACAGTGAACTGAACACTTACCTTTATTGAAGAGTTGTTGATGTGTGGAAGATAGAAGGAGGGGAGAGGAAGGAGTAGTATGCTAGTGTTTGGAAGGGGAATCCCCTTCCATTAACACTGCAGGTACCAAGTTCTTTTCTGGGGTTACTGGCCTTTTTCTTTTAATGCCACTAGGACCAGCTTGAGAGTCACTGGAACCCCCTCTCACAAAAAATCTGTCCAGGGAGCTCTGTGTCTGGCATTTCTTTAAAACATCCCTGAAATGGGACACCACATTGTCATTGTACATGTTGCCAGCATGGCCTGCAACAGCTTTGTTAGGGTGAAAATCATCCATAAAGCCTTGCACATCAGTCCATTTGGCACAGATCTCCCTAATCCTTGAAGAAGGCACCGTCTTCCATCTCTCTTCCTCCTCCTCCTCCTCCTCCTCTGGACCATTTTCCTGAACTGTGGTCTGTTGTTGCTGTTGCAGATGAAGCTCTTGCAGATCTTAAGTGGTTATCTCTTCATTGTCCTCCTCCACCAACTCTTCCACATCCTCTGTACTAACATCCAACCCCATGGACTTCCCCAGTGCCACAATTGCTTCCACAACAGGCTCAGGGTTCTGAGGCTCATCCCCAAAACCTTCAAACCACAACAGGCTCAGGGTTCTGAGGCTCATCCCCAAAACCTTCAAAATCTCTCTCTGGGACACAGTCTGGCCACAATTTTCTCCAGGCAGAGTTCAATGTCCTGGTAGTCACTCCCTCCCAAGCCTTAAGTTTAAAGTTTATGCAATGCAGGATAGTGAAATCTTTCCAAAAGTCTTTTAGGGTCAAATAAGTGTCTGAGG
>WNWK01032241.1:0-22052 GCA_009830355.1 Cherax destructor
AGACAAACCAATATAAGTGTCAATGGCATGAGGCACAGTGCAACTTTTCAAGGTCATACACCGGGACAGTCTTCTGGAGAGTTACCAAACACTGCAATACCGTTAATTACTTCAAACCTGCAGCATTTAAAACAAGAATCAAAACCAATTTACACAATGATAGGTAGAGATATAATGATTGCAAATTGTTCTAAATCTTAACAGGGCCTAAGCCCACTGATGAGATGGCAAGGCAAATGAAATAACATTGACTCTTGCACCACAGTTTAATAACGTTACTCAAGGAAAGTGTTCATGAACGAAATCATCAAGAGAAGCTTGTTCACAGTAAAAATGCAATAATCATCCTGAACAAAATTAACAATGTTATAAAATGCAAGAGTTCACGCTCAACACAGATGAATTGCAATTTGAAATAGTTCTAGGAATTTAACAGTCGTTTCAGTCTGAATGGGAAAATGTATTAGAAACACAGCAAACACTAGGACAAGAACTTTGTGTAACTTCCTTGATAGTTCAGTAACACTGAGCGGAGAATTACACTGAGTTAATAAATGTAAGAAGTCACCACTGAAAAAACTCTGAGCCTTTTATTAAAAGTCTTATAGGCTTCAGATAACAGTTAACTGTTCTAAAGCGGAAACACTGTTGCTGAAGGTCAGAATTAATCCTAGTGAGGTGAGGGAAAGTTAGTGTGTTAACCTGGGGTGTCGGCCCCGCACCATACATAACACAGCGTCTTCACAGGAGGCGGCGATTTCTTTGGGAAATATGCGCTTTCTGTCGACTCACAGACCTGCGGCCTTGTCGTCGGCGCCCAGTTATCTTTTCTTCACCGGTCTGGAGCGGTGGTGGAAATGTACAAGCATGGAGAGTATGTGGGTGATGGTGGTAGCGCACAGCTAATCCCCTCCCTTCATTATCACTTTTAAATTATCTGGCTTATCAACCCACACTAAGCCACTAGGTAAAAGTTAGCTTTTACAGGCAGGAAGCACACTGATAGCGGAACACTATAAAACGTTTACGTAGATTGCTGGGGATGAGGACAGCTGTGCCTGCTGGCTACCTTAGTTTGTCCTGCCTGGCTTGTTTGTTGCTTTCAAGCCTGCTTGAATGTGCCAGTTAAACCCGTGTCAACCACTTGAAGATTATCTTGTAGCAGGCACGTATGCACACAGGGACACATTCTAAGAAGGTGGGTGGGAAATCGTGGAAAGCTGGCAGCAGGACTGACGGGCACTCAGGCACGTATGTGGGCAGGCAAAAACCGCCTCTAGACCATGGTAAATAGAGGCGAATGGCTGAAGTTCTAAATGAGGGAGGAGGCAGGCGAGGGTAGTGTAGATAGGCCTTCTTGTGCCACTTCAAACCAACACTTTTCGTTTAACTAGGTAGATCACTAGTCACAGCTCACACATAAGAGTTTCAGCAACAATGCAGCTGCGATCCAACGATATGAGTTGCATGATGAGTTGTCAGTCGAGGAAATAAGCAGTCCTGGGAAACAAGGCCTAGGACCTCACTCACACACGTCCTCTCCCCTCAAACACTCAGCCATTACTGGACTTACATGATAGTGATCATTTCCCAATTATCCTTAGGTCCCCTTCGTATTCTCCACCTCCTCGTAGCCCACACTGGCAATTTGACCGGACGAAATGGGACCTTTACGCACATCTTACTGCCTTTCATGAGGTTCCTTCCTCGTCCTCCATTGATGAGGTTTTACATCTCTTTTCGTCCTATGTCTTCACGGCAGCTTCACATTCTATCCCCCAAACCTCAGGTCTTGGTGGTCTCCTGCTTGTGCTCGGGCAGTACGTTTGAAACACGCTGCATGGGGCAGGTATCGGTATAACAGAACCACAGAGAGACTCCTTGATTTTAAGCAGAAGAGAGCAATTTCTCGCCGTGTCATACGTGATGCTAAACACACTTGCTGGCGAGATTACGTTTCTACGGTCACTTCGGCTTCCTCAATGAGTGCAGTCTGGAAGAAAGTGCGGAAATTGAGTGGTAAATTCTCCCCCGACCAGGCTCCTGTTCTTCAGGTTGCAGGTGTCGATATAGCACACCCTCTTGCCGTTGCCACTGAAATTGGTAATCATCTGGTCCACATTTCTCAGGGGCTCCATCTATGCCCCTCGTTCCTTTCTTCTAAGTCTGCCAGCAAGTTAAAGACCTTAGATTTTTCTTCTCTCAGAGAAGAATCTTATAATGTGCCTTTTATCCTTCAAGAACTTGAGGCAACACTCTCCGCTTGCCGATCATCGGCAAATGGGCCAGACGGCATACATATTCGTATGCTACAGCATTTACATCAGTCTTCTCTTGGTGTCCTCTTACGACTTTAATCTTATATGGTCGCAAGGAGTTCTTCCCCAGCTCTGGAAGTCTGCTATTGTTCTCCCTTGTCGCAAATCGGGTACTACGGGACATGATACCTCCTACTACCGTCCCATTGCAAGGTGATGGAATGTCTAGTTAATAGACGTTTGATGTGGTATCTAGAGACGCACAATAGTCTCTTCACTAGTCAATATGGCTTTCGTAAGGGCCGTTCTGCCATTGACCCCTTACTGTGCTTGGATACATATATTCGTAATGCCTTTGTAATAACCACTCGGTTATCGCCATCTTTTTTGACCTTTAGAAGGCTTATGACACAACTTGAGGTTTAATATCTTAGCCAGGCCAACTCCTTAGGCCTCCGAGGCAATCTACCATTTTCCTTAAGGCCTTCTTAACTGAAAGACATTTCCGTTCGAGTTAGTAATGAGCTTTCCCAGAGTTTGGCCGCTGAAGGTGTCCCTCAGGGGATGTGTTCTGAGCACAACACTCTTTCTCCTTGCTATAAATAATCTGGCATCTGTTCTCCCATCCAATATTTGGTCATCGCTTTATACCTGGAGTTTACCTGGAGAGAATTCCAGGGGTCAACGCCCCAGCGGCCCGGTCTGTGACCAGGCCTCTTGTTGGATCAGAGCATGATCAACCAGGCTGTTACTGCTGGCCGCACACAGTCCAACGTACGAACCACAGCCTGGCTGGTCAGGTACCGACTTTAGGTGCCTGTCCAGTGCCTGTGAAAGACAGCCAGGGGTTTGTTGGTAATCTCCCTGATGTATGCTGGGAGGCAGTTGAACAATCTTGGGCCCCTGACACTTATTGTGTTGTCCCTCAACGTGCTAGTGGCACCCCTGCTTTTCATTGGGGATGTTACATCGCCTGCGAGTCTTTTGCTTTCGTAGGGAGTGATTTTCGTGTGTAAGTTTGGTACTAATCCCTCGAGAACTTTCCACGTGTATATAACAATGTTTCTCTCCCGCCTGCGTTCTAGGGAGTACAGCTTTAGAACCTTCAAGCATTCACAGTAATTGAGGTGGTTTATCGCAGTTATGCGTGCCGTGACGGTTCTCTGCACATTTTCAAGGTCAGCAATTTCACCTACCTTGAAAGGTGCAGTTAGTGTGCAGCAATATTCCAGCCTAGATAGAACAAGCGATTTGTAAAGTGTCAACATGGGCTTTGCATCCCTGGTTTTGAAGGTTCTCATTATCCATCCTGTCATTTTTCGAGCAGATGCAATTGCTACAGTGTTATGGTCCTTGAAGGTAAGATCCTCTGACATGATCACTCCCAGGTCTTTGACATTAAATTTTCGCTCTATTGTGTGGTTGGAATTTGTTTTATACTCTGATGTAGTTTTAATTTCCTCAAGTTTTCCATATCGGAGTAATTGAAATTTCTCATCATTGAATTTCTTATTGTTTTCTGCGGCCCATTTAAAGATTTGGTTGATGTCCGCTTTTAGTCTTGCAGTGTCTTCAATGGAGGACACTTGTCATGCAAATTCGGGTATCATCTGCAAAGGAAGACACGGTGCTGTGGCTTATATCCCTGTCTGTTAGATGTGAGGATGAGGAACAGGATGGGAGCAGTACTGTGCCTTGTGGAACAGAGCTTTTCGCCGTAGCCACCTCAGACTTGACTCTGTTTACTACTACTCTTTGTGTTCTATTAGGAAATTATAGATCCATCTACCAACTTTTCCTGTTATTCCTTTATCACGCATTTTGTGCGCTATTACACCATTGTCACACTTGTCAAAGGCTTTTGCAAAGTCTGTGTATATTACATCTGCATTTTTTGTCTTTAGAGCATCCAGGACCTTGTCATAGTGGTCCAGTAGCTGGGACAGACAGAAGCAACCTGCTCTTAACCCATGCTGCCCTGGGTTGTGTAACTGATGGGTATCTAGATGGGTGGCAATCTTGCTTCTTAGAAACCTTTCAAAGATTTTTATGATATGGGACGTTAGCACTATGTCTGTAGTTCTTTGCTATTGCTTTACTGCTCCCTTTGTGGACTGGGGCTATGTCTGTTGTTTTTAGCAGCTGTGGGACGACCCCTGTGTCCACGCTCCCTCTCCATAGGATGTTAAAAGCACGTGATAGGGGCTTCTTTCAATTCTTGATGAACATAGAGTTCCAAGAGTCTGGGCCTGGGGCAAAGTGCATGGGCATGTCATTTACCGCCTTTTCGAAGTCATTTGGCATCAGGATAATATCAGATAGGTTTGTGTCTACCAAATTTTGTGGCTCTCAAAAAATTCATTTAGGTCTTCAACTCTGGTTAGCGGCTCGCTAAAAATCGAGTCATATTGGGACTTAATTAGCTCACTCATTTCCTTTGTCATCTGTGTAGGACAGATCTCGTTTAAGTAGGGGCCCAATACTGGATATTGTTCTCGACTTTGATTTGGCATAAGAAAATAAATACTTTGTTTCTTTCGATTTCATTTAGTTAGTTTGATATCTTTATTATGCACCCCATACCCATCCTGTGGGCGGTAGTCAAAAGATTACAGAGGTACATAATGGGTCCAGGGACTGGACCTCAAAGTTTGATAGCTGAGCAAGTTACAAAGGTAATGAACTCAGATGGTCACAATCATGACAAGTTACAAAGGTATTTGCAGATTACAGAGGTATATATAGGGTCCAGAGACTGGGCCCCAAAGTTTTGATAGCTGAACAAGGTACAATGGTAATTAATTCACTAGTTACAAGGTAATGAATCATGTAAGTAAATTTACTTACGTCTGTACATGGTTGCACTCATGAACAAATTATAAAGCAATGAGCAATCTATTAGTCTACACCCAGCCACAACTGTAATGAGTTATTGGTGCAAATTTTAATTGTTGGGTCACACACACACACATATACATATACACATACACACGCATACATGTATATACATACACACATACACATACACACATGTACATACCCAAAAACACACACACACGTGTCAATGCTTTATTTACAGGGAGCAAAGTCAGGGTATTTTTCCAGAACGGTCTGTAATATACCACTGTGGATAAAATACTTTGACATATCTTGAACATTTCTGAATGAGTAGTCTCTGAATTCATTAATTTTATCGCACTCCAGTACATAATGACGCAGGGTGTGACAATAATCCAACTGGCAAAGTTTACATCTTGTTTGGTCTACATCTGGTGGTGGTGATTTAACCTGCCAAAGATACTTGTAACCCAGCCGGAGGCGGGCGGTAGTGACATCCAAGAGTCTGCTTATTTTGTTGGATGCACCATAGACATGTGGCTCCTCCTGCATGATAGAATGATGATAGATGGACTGACTGGTGTCAAACTCCCTGAGTCTTAAGTCAATAAAATTCAGTTGAAGTTCTTTTCGTATTATTGTTCTCAAACTGCTAACTGACAAGCCAAGATTGTAATCTATCCCCTCTTTGAAAGCATAAAACTTAGCCAATTTATCAGTTCTATCATGCATCTGAAGACCAATGTGAGATGGAATCCACAGCATGTGCACTCTGACTCTACTATCCAGAATCCTACCATACCTGTGCCTGGCTTCTGACACGAGCATGCTACAAGTTATACTTGATGAGTTGAGAGCATTTATGGATGACAGAGAATCAGTTACAATTAGAGAGTTAACCTTAGATACATGGACGCATTTGAGTGCAAGGAGTATGGCAAACAGTTCTGTCTGAAGGGTAGAGGCCAAGTTATTGATGCGTGCTCCAATTTCTTTAAGATTTCATGTATGGCTTTTAGTTCTTCACGCGTTTCTCGACTCCTGTAAGATTCCTTTAGCTTTAGTTCGATGTTTGCTATTTCTCTGACCAGTGTCTCCCTACGTATTGCAGATATATTGGCCTCTTTTAGCCGCTCTGTTATTCTTTGCCATCGCCTGTATAGGGAGCACCTTTCTCTTTCTAGTTTACATCTCCTTTTCCTTAAAGGAATATGCCTTGAGCATACCTCAAGTGCCACAGAGTTAATCTGTTCTAGACATAGGCTATCTTCCCAGTTTATATCATTTAGGACTTGGTTTACTTGGTCCCACTTTGTTTTTGTTATTGAAGTTGAATTTGGTGAAGGCTCCCTCGTGACTTATCACATTTTGTCGATCTGGGTCCCCGCGCATACATGTCTGAACCTCTATTATGTTGTGATCTGAGTATATTGTTTCTGATATGGTGACATTTCGTATCAGATCATCATTGTTAGTGAAGATAAGGTCAGTATATTCTCCAATCTTGTAGGCTCTATTATTTGTTGGTTTAAGGTGAATTTGGTGCAGAGATTTAAAAGCTCGTATGTGTGCGAGTTTTCATCTGAGCTGCCTCCTGGTGCTATCTCTGCTACAATATTATTTGCTATATTTCTCTATTTTAGGTGCCTTAAGTTGAAATCCCCCAGGAGCAAGATGTTGGGGGCATAAGGGAAGATTTTCCAGACAGTGGTCGATTTTCAAAAGCTGTTCCCGGAATTGTTAGGACGTTCAAATTCAAATTGATTTATTTCTCTGTAAAAATTACAATGTGTGTTTTACATTTTAAGGACTAAGGACTTTAATTACAAAGATGGCCGTTAGCATGCCTAGCATGCCTTGGCATGCTAGACATTTCGGGCAGACTTAATACTAGGTTTGCTCCAATATTGGAGTAAATCAGGCAAACTTACTCTATACAATGAATATACTGGTATTAAGGTTAGGTAATTGTAGTGATTAACTAGGTTTACAAAATTGAGATAGTACAAAAATTAAAGAATGTAACAATTAGTTTATATATTAATGGAAATTGTGACGTGTTGGTATGATACAGTTTCTATATTGGAGTGTCTTAGGCAAACTTATGACTAGCTTAAGAATTATGAAGATATAGTTGTATTAGAATCTTGGCTACAGTCATGTGCAAAATTAAGGGGGAATCACAGATATCAATAAGTGTAATTTTGTTGTGGATACCTGGAGTCTACCTGGAGAGAATTCCAGGGGTCAACGCCCCCGCGGCCCGGTCTGTGACCAGGCCTCCTGTTGGACCAGAGCCTGATCAACCAGGCTGTTACTGCTGGCCGCACGCAGTCCAACGTACGAACCACAGCCCGGCTGATATGTGCAAGATAAAGTAATTTTCATGTGGTTAGCTACCGGTAAGTGAGATGAGATGTTTTTTAACGGTGCTTTTGAAAATGGAGGTTGTGTCTGCAGTTCTAGAGTTTTCAGGCAGGGAGTTCCAGATTTTAGGCCCTTTTATGTACATTGAATTTTTGTATAGATTTAGTCGGACACGGGGAATGTCAAAGAGATGTTTGTGTCTGGTATTATGTCTATGGGTCCTGTCACAACTGGCAAGAAAGAGTTTTAGTTCAGGGTTAAAGTTGATATTTATGGTTCTATAAATGTAGATTGCAGAGTAGTAAGTGTGGATGTTCTGAACAGTGAGTAAGTTTAGGTCTTTGAAGAGTGGGGTTGCCTAGCGTTGGATTGCGTGATAATTATTACTGCGGCTTTATGTTGGGTTATTATTAGTTTTAGGTGTCTTGCTGCTGTTGATCCCCATGCACAAATGGCATATGTGAGGTAGGGATAGATGAGTGCATAATATAGTGTGAGTAGGGCTGATTGTGGTACATAGTAACGTATCTTTAGAGAGGATCCCCACAGTTTTGGACACTTTCTTTGTTATGTGTTGGATATGAGTGCTGAATTTCAGGTTACTGTCGAGGTGAAGGCCCAGGAATTTGCCCTCATTATGATTAGCAATAGGAGTGTTGTTGATCTTAATGTTTAATTGTGCATCACCTGCTCTGTTACCAAACATAATATAGAAGGTCTTATCAGTGTTGAGTGTAAGTTTGTTGGCTGTCATCCATGTAGATATTTTTAGTAATTCGTCGTTAACAATGGTGTCGAGCGTTTCAAGATTTGCATCCGGAGGCTTGTATACAACCACAATAACCAGGTTTTGGTTCTCGAGCTTTACTTCTAAAACTTCAACTACATCATTTGAGGCATTTAGTAGTTCCGAGCATATGCATATATATGTGTATATATATATATATATATATATATATATATATATATATATATATATATATATATATATATATATATATATATATATATATACACATACACACTCTCTAGAGGATTATTGCAAACACTATGTATACTACTGCCTTGGCTTTATATTCCTGCAGGAATCCCAAGTCTAGTAACATTTTGCGTCATTTAGTTTTTAGATGGCGACGTTATTTTTTTCCTCAGATTAAATCTTTACATTTTTCTTTAAACTGTATCTGCCTCGTTTCGACGACAACCTTAACATATCCAAACTATTCTGAAGCTCCCCGATGTCGTATGAATTTATCTGTCAGCAAATTTGCTTATATCATTATTTCTTAGAGAACAGAGCATGGAGTATAGGAATAATCAGAATTTAACTGAAGGGGAGGGTATCTCCTATTCCTTGGATGAAGAGTCTTTCACTTGCACGGTATGTAACAATTTACTCCTTCGTCTAGGTCCTAAATGTAGATTACAAACAAAGAGCCTCCAAAAACTGATCCTTATGGAATTCCATTTTTGTCCATTTTCAGTTCTGAATTTACACGATTTATGCAAACGAAAATACGTAACTACGTATCAGTCAGTCACGTCTCGATCAATGAAAAATTCTTCTTTGATGCCATGTGTTGCAACTTTCATCAACTGTCGTATATGTGGAACTCTAACAACAGCCTTAATGAAGTCAGTTAAACAACACTGTAGACTTTATCAAGTCCCACCGCCTCCAATAGTAGTAGCTACTATGACCTTTGCTAACATTAAGGATCTTGCTAGGAAGAAACACAGTCGAAACGTCAAGGAACCTTGAGCATAATTTGAAAGAGAATATGTATGCATGGATAACCTAAAAATGCTTGCATCATACACCGATTTTTTCATGGACATCTCTTGAAGCGGAATGATGGTCAGTAAGGGGTATGGGTTACAAAACCGATGGTGTATAGAGTCATCTTTGATTGCCACGTCAGATATGGTCGTCTGGAACAAAAGTATTTTTAGCTTGTTTATGGTTTTGGTTAAATTATTATTAACCCATCAAAACAGGGCGATCAGGTGACTTCACTGAGTTCCTGACAGTGCTCCAGGATATGACTATCTACATACTCTACACACGACCTTGCCCCGCATGTATATATACTGTTTTACTGTCTCGGTATTGGATTGACAAAGCTCTCAGTAAGCGAGATGTTTCCATAATATATTTATCAGTGTTTCACCTGTCTTATTTATCATTAATAGTGTGAAGAAGGCAGGGATTCATATATCTAGCATGTAAATTTTTTTTGTATTTTACATGTGCTTAGATTACAGTTAGATTACAACACTGTTAGTTAATTAGTTTGTTAGGTTGAAAACTTCCGTTATTAAAGCTGCAATGAACTTCAAGAAAAGGAAGGATTTCTTCAGATTATTAACCTCTCTTATGGTTAGTAATCTGAAGGTTAACAAGCCATCATAACACAAGATACCCAAGTAGTGTAGCTTATTTGCATTGGGGTACATTTTTTGTTCTTTTCTTTTAAGATGCGACCCACGTCCGTCAATTAACTCCTAGACATCCATTTACTGCTAGGAACACTGGGACAGCATTTGTGAGGAAATATGCTGATATACACTTCGCTTCGCTTGGGGATTGATTCTAGGTAAGTTTAACACCTGGGTGTTAGTCGACTGGTGTGGGTCGCATCCTGGGGGACAAGATTGAGGACCCCAATGGAAATAAAACACAGTCCTCGATGACGCACTGCCTTTCTTGGGTTATCCTGGGTGGCTAACCCTCCGGGATTAAAAATCCGAACGAAATCTTATCTCTTAACAGTACATGTAAATTACCAAGGATAACCCAGTAAAGTCATATGCTTTTTCCTAACGCACTTATATGTGTTACTTTTTTTAGGATTTGTACTTTGCCAATATTCGTTGCTCAGTGGTAGAGCCTTCGGCTCTCAGTCGAAGGACATTAGTTTAATCCTGGGGTGGGTGGAGAATGTATCTTTCCTCCCAGCTGTTGTCTATTCATCTAGCTGTAAGTGGTACCTGAGTGTTAGCTGACTTTTGGGGGTCGAATCCTGGAGAAAATAACTAAAGAACCGCAATGAGTTACCCTGGGTTAGTAGCCCTTCGGATTAATAATCTGTATTTGATTATCTATTTTTTAATTCCAGCATTCGCGTTGCTGTCAAGAAAGTTTTAGTTTGGCCTTATGAATGTGTGTTCACACAGGACAATGTCAGTAAAGAAAACGTAGAAGTAGGATTAAACAAACAGGGTATCCTGCGTTAAAATTCAGATATGGTGCCGAACAGTAGATTCACTTCCTGTTCATTTCGGCATGTTTAGGTATCATTTATTTTGGTCGCGCAGGCAATGACTGTGGGTGGATAATTATAATCGATTACCAAAAAATGAATATATAAACAATAAGTAAAATTTACGTGAGACAAAAATTGAATTTGTCAAAAAGGAAATTGTTGAGAAACGTGTGCCAAGAAGGTAATCAAGAATTATTTAGATTAATTTTAAAGAAGTTCTTATATTCATTTTAAATTTTCTAATAAAAGTTGCGGTAAGTGCAGTATTATTGTAATGGTGATATGAAGGGTATACGTACTCGTATTCTTGCAGTGGTAATAAATTTGTCTGCCCGAAATGCTGTGTATCATATGGGCTTCTAATTAGAAAAATTCCCCCCTTTTTTTTTAAATAAGGTATTGTCTGTTCCAACCTAGGATAATCCAACAGGCTCCTTTAACATTGAAAATGGAAGGGCCGTAAGTGCTTGTGGAAAGTTAAAAGAAAATTTTCCTTCGTAAGCTCAAATCTTCAAGCAGTCTAAGATTAAGTAAGAAAACAAGTTTATTTAGGAACATTACACAGTTGTACATAATTACAATTGTCTTACATCGTAACATAAGATAACCCCCCTCCCCCCAAAAAAATAAAGCAAAATTACTTATTTCTAATGGGTACTTATATCACCTAATTATCAAATATCATAAGTCAGTTACGATCATTCACAATAATAACGTAATGAGTAAATATAATACATGAGAATCATTTACATCAGTGTCACAGTGGAAAAAATCAGTTGAATATAATAGTTAAAAGATAAGATAATTACGATTATTACGAAATCACTGACCTCACTTTCTGTAGTATCATTAACTTTCTTCCTAAGATGGTTTAAACTAAGAGTGGCCTTTTTGTGAACAGGCATCCCATTCCACTTCTTTATTGCCTGGTCGCTTACTGTGGGTTCTAGAAAATTGTTCACTTACCCTAGTACCATGTTGGCTTTGGTTCCAAACCTTGACAATATTTGCAACAAGATATTCTGTACACCGGTTGTTACCAATATTGTATACATGATTTAACTTCAGCTGGCTAATCCTGTCTGCCATATTAAACATTTCAAATTGTTGTAATTCATTCTGGCATACATGTTATCTTGGACCCAGGTACAAGATGAATCTCACTTTATTTTCTTATCTTATTCTGGGTAATTAGGTATCTCTGAAGGGCACCTTTAAGAGGTGGCCTGATTTTTTTTTCCGGCAACTTTTCTATTTTACGTTCCTTGTAATTAAAGAACGCTTTATCCCATACGTTAACGAGAACCAAATTCTTGGAGCAATTGGAATGTTCACGTGTCTTATAACCAAAGTTGTTGAACCCATTTCCAGCATCCTGGAATGGGTTCAACAAGGCGGAGCTTCAGACGTTCTCTAAAGCTTACAAAAAGAAAAAAAAAATACGACGGGGGAGAACGAAATTCATGTGTTGGTGCAAATCTGACAATTTTGTGTGAAAAAAGTGAAATCTTTATTTACGTTAAATCACGGCAAGTAAATTTAAATTTTCCGCTTCTGAATGGCTTCAGTATTTAATGGCTGATGCATCCTAGGGCCAAAATAGTACCAATTAATTTTCGCTTGCGTGCTGGCAAATTTGTTAATGTAGTAAAATAGTTAAAAAAAAAAAAATCGTTGAAATCCGAGCCATAACTGGAGAATGACTCGTTTGATCGGCTTCAAATTTCACCACTGGTGTGGCTTCCTGACCAGAAGACCCATGCTGCCATTGGGTGGCATGGGTTCCAATTTGTCAGATTTGTTGAACAATTATTAGTGACAGTGCATTCTATAATAGGATAACCCATAGGTTTTATCCGAATAGGTACAAATTGAAAATTTTACTGAATTTGAAAAACTTGGAATCGTTAAAATCGGATCAATTACTGAAGAATGCCTTTTCTGATCGCCTTCAAGCTTTTACGATTGGTAGGCTTTCTTAGAACATAACTTGTCATTCACTTTGAGATGTGTAAATTTCAATCTGCCAATTTTATTAATCAAATTATTTCCCATGCATAAACTAATGAATGTTTTTTTTCGATCAGACTTAAACCATAAATGATTTTTGTATCGTAATACATATTTTTGTATTTGTGCTGTGTGGATGTCAGTTTGCCAATTTTGTGGCCAATTTTATGAAATCGGCCTTTCAAAACAAAAATATTTTTTTCTTGTAATATTGTACAAAATTTTAAAATAGGCTGTAAATGAGAAAAAAATAATATTCCAGGGAGTTATGGTATTTTAAAATTTAATGCCGTTAATTCACACTAAGTTTCTCACTGTTAACCTGCTGACTTCTTCACTCCCTTCGTATTCACTTTTTATATTTGCTTCCTTTGTATTCTCCTTTTTTACATTTATTTACTTCATATTCACGTCCCTCATATTCCCCTCGTTCATTCTCGCTCGTATCTTTTTTACTTTCCTGAACCTTACTTCCCTCATATTTACTTCCTGCAATCTTCCTTTCATTCATACCCACTTCGTACTTACTCATTTCTTTTATACTTCATTCGTATTTCATATGTTCTTCATACTCATTTAATTCTTACTCATTTCTTTTATACTCACATCCTTCACACTCACTTTATTCATACTCATTTCACTCATAGTTCTTTCATGCTGATTTCCTTCATCCTCTTCCTTCTTGCTCCCTTCACGTTCGTTTCCTTCAAACTCCTTTCGTACTTATATCCCTCTTACTGTTTTTCTTCATACTCAGTTCCATCTCATTCTCTTCGTCCATACTCTCTTCCTACTTCCTACATTTTCTCTTTCTTCATGATTACTTGCTTCTTACTTCTATTATATTTCTTTCATACATTCTTCATTTTATATTGGCTTCATATTCACTTCATGCTATCCTCCGGTACACCATTGATCTCATAATTACTTGTTTCAGGTATGAAATATCCGTCAGCCTTTCATCACCTATAGTCAATAGCTGCTCAAAAAATTCTCAGCATCTCTGTCAAATCTCTACCTTCTTATCCAGCAAATAAACACAACACCATTAAAGTTCCTTTTTGTCCTGTACACCAGACATGGCAAACTTTACAGCTATACCTGCCACAAGTGTCTTTCACATTCAGTTCAGTCTGATAAGGAAGTGAATTAATAGTTTGAGGTGATCAGTCCCTCTGCTTTCATTTAATCCAGTAGAGAGTAACATCTCTGGGGTGGACTGATAAAGCCACTGGTTGGTGAAACGTCTGCATAATAAAGATACCAAAGTGTTTCACATGTGTCTGATTCATATGTTTGTCAGTGTCATGTACCATGAGAATGATAATACAGGTTTATTAGTATAATTATTTTTGTTGTTTAACGCAGATTCCCTAAAAAAAGAGAGAGTGCATTCTGCACTACAAGTGAATGTAATACACATTACACCTTCACCTTACACCTCACAGTTGTTCTCTCACAAGATCTCACACGTCTTATTAACATTATTAATACCCGAGGAAGGTATCCCCATATTTCCTAACCCCAGTTCTGTGCTTCAGTGAACGCGACTGGAGTAGTGTTTGTGTATCCTAAAATATACAAACACATTAAGCTTGAAACCGCTCAGATGTTGCACTATCAAGTAATTAACCTGGAAGGGTCGAAGCCTGCCAAGGTGGGTGTAATTGTGGGGCGCAGATTACTGCGTGTTCCCCTGTAATTACATCAGCTTGTATATGATAAAACACTTCGTTATAAGAGTGACAGTGGTCACTCTTGAAAACTTCACCGCCTCTATGAGATGTGTTTGGGTTCACAGCTTTCAAAGTCCCCCACAAGTGTTGTGTAACATTTTTTGTCCTCATGATGTAATGAAATTTTTTTGCTTTATTTACATTTTCATATAACAAGACAATTAATTCTCAAGACATATTTGCACTGCGACGTGAAATGCTTCTGCTAAAAAATCTGTAATGATTATTTTTCCTAGCCTTAATTCTATATTGTTTTGGATTATCTTAGTTGTGACTTCAATTAAACAAAATGTTTCAAAAGCCAGCAACTGGAGACTGTAATCTTAACTGTACTTTGGAACAAGGTTCTGATTACCCTGATGAAGTTCAGTTCGAGCAGCGCATCTCTTTAAAGTGTGAGTATGAATCTAGGTATTGTTATTTTACCATATGGAAGACTGATCCAACTTGTTCAAGAATACACAGTGACCTGGAAGAGTATGAACAGTTTGACTTAAAGATAATTAATGTTAAGGGCTAAACCCATGGAGGGTCATTAAGCGCAAGACGGAGGATCAAGACGCTTGATCCTCCGTCTGCTGAACGCGAGAGAGACTTCCTCTTTGCATTCACCTAGTTCTCAATTTGATCTAGAAGAGTATGAGGCAGCAACTCCAAGACGTAGGGAAAAGAAGCTACCTTAGGAGCAAACCAAGAAGTTAGTTTGATATCTTTATTATGCACCCCATACCCATCCTGTGGGCGGTAGTCAAAAGATTACAGAGGTACATAATGGGTCCAGGGACTGGACCTCAAAGTTTGATAGCTGAGCAAGTTACAAAGGTAATGAACTCAAATGGATCTGGTCAAAATCATGACAAGTTACAAAGGTATTTGCAGATTACAGAGGTATATAAAGGGTCATAGACTGGGCCCCAAAGTTTTGATAGCTGAACAAGGTACAAAGGTAATGAATTCACTAGTTACAAGGTAATGAATCATGTAAGTAAATTTACTTACGTCTGTACATGGTTGCAATCATGAACAAATTATAAAGCAATGAGCAATCTATTAGTCTACTCCCGGCCACAACTGTAATGAGTTATTGGTGCAAATTTTAATTGTTGGGTCTCACACACACACACATACATATACACATACACACACAAATATACATCCACACACACACACGCACATACAACAGGCCCAGTTTTCAATCGACATGTGCATAGGACAAAATGGTAATTAATACACATACATACACACACACACACACACACACACGTGGCAATGCTTTATTTACAGGGAGCAAAGTCAGGGTATTTTTCCAGAATGGTCTGTAATATACCACTGTGGATAAAATACTTTGACATATCTTGAACATTTTATCGCACTCCAGTACATAATGACGCAGGGTGTGACAATAATCCAACTGGCAAAGTTTACATTTTGTTTGGTCTACATCTGGTGGTGCCAAGAAGGCTGGGCGAAAACACAGGCAGTATTAATAATTCACTGTGGTGAGAGAATAACATTAATGTTTACTATGTCGAGTAAACATTAATGTTTACTATGTCGAGTAAACATTAACGTTTACTATGTCGAGAACATTAAGTTTATGTCAGTAAACATTAACGTTTACTATGTCGAGTAAACATTAACGTTTACTATGTCGAGTAAACATTAACGTTTACTATGTCGAGTAAACATTAACGTTTACTATGTCGAGTAAACATTAACGTTTACTATGTCGAGTAAACATTAACGTTTACTATGTCGAGTAAACATTAACGTTTACTATGTCGAGTAAACATTAACGTTTACTATGTCGAGTAAACATTAATGTTTACTATGTTGAGTGAACAACAATGAGAGCAACATTTGTGTACACTTTGTAATCAACACGGACAAGAACAAAACCAGTGTTCCTCTTTACATAATTATTCAGTAATACGAGTGAACAGTGGCATGAACAACACTGGTGTTCCTGATTATGTTAATGTTAACGCTTAAATTGCCACCATCACACCTGAAATTTGAACTATACGGGACCTGTGTGTGTGTCATACAAATTATTTTTTACATATATGCATTCACAAATACACATATGCACACATACACCTGTAGACATATGAAAGTGCACCTAAGTACAGAAATTCATAATCGCAGACATGACCACCCTCCACTTATTATCGTTTTTCATGCATGGAGGTAGAAGATGCAGCGACAGAAATACATCTATTTCGGTCGCTAGCGGGAGATTCGTCTGTGAAAAACTTGTATTTGTGGACACAGTGGTGCCTATGCTGAAATACATCTAGTTTGTAGTCTGTTTTTCAGTATTTTGTTGGAACAGAGTTTCAATATGAACAAGAATAATCTGCATAACACTTTATAAGAGCTAAACATAGAATTCCGCGAGTCTGAGTAGGTAGGAACTGCACCTGTTAATAGACCTTTAAGGGAAGGCATAACCAATTTGGCCTTTTTTCTCTCGTCCGATTTCTTTCATTTTTGGTGTACGTGAAGACGTGTTCATGATAGTTATTCTCTGTAAAATAACCCTGGCCTAAATGGCACAACGAAAGGTGGATTTGGGACTTGATGCTTATAAAACAATGCTAGTGGTATGTTCTCACTGGCGGTAATTGTGTAATTATATTTAGTTATTCTACAAAAAAATAAAGTTGCTAAGTTTTTTACATTTGCAAAATATCTTTCCCTTTACTCCCACACAAATCCCAAAATATTTGAAATATTTCCAAATATCGTCAGTCAAATTGTAGAAAGATCATTGTTGTATGATTCCTGTCAATATTATTGCATTTACTTCAATAATAAATGGTGTACTTAATGAAAGTCAATAAGTTACTTCCGAGAAAATCGTTAGGAAAGCTAGCCGGCCTCCCGTCTCGGGTAAAATATATTTTTTCCGAGAAAATCGTGTTTTAGTGTTACTGATGATCTAGTGTAGTTAGCCTCTCCAAAACACAGTTTTCTTTTGTTCAAAGCCAAAGAATACGATATAAGGACTAGGGGAAATAATTTTATATCAAATATTTCTGGTAGAAACTCGTCATATTATGGCATATTTTATTAATTCTAGTGAATATATCATGTTTATATGTCATTTCTAGTGTTTATTATGTCATATTAGATCCTAGGTTCTCTACACATATGCTGCTATGTATGATAATGTATGTAAATGTATGTGTGTATACCTGAATAAACGTACTTACTTACTTATAAGTAAGCTGTAGAGTTGATAGAGTAATAATGAAGAATTTTCTCCTACTCCCCAGAGCGGGAATGTTCCCTGCCGGTTCCTGATTGGCTGGAATAATATCATTAGAAAAACGGAAAAAATCCTAAAAAAAATTACGGGATGTGAACAGTCAATCATGTTGCTAGCGCCGATGTCACCATACATGATATAAATGGCTGTAATTCCTTGTAGAAACGTCTTACGACATTGATTCTTCTACCATTGTGTTGCCAGAGAGTTAAGCTATTTTTCTATACCAATAACTCAATTTCCATAATTTTTTCGATTTTTTTTCCCCCGCGCGCCGCGCACGTTATGCCTCCCCAACCTGTGATTTTTTTTATTACATTGTTCAATATCAGTTCACCTGACATGCATTGATCACAGATGCAGAGGGGTCACGGATACATAAAGGCACAATATTGTTGAGATGGGCTTCCTGTTACATAGCACATTAAGGTTCTACCCTTTTTATCGATAGTTTGCAACCTATGAACCACTTTCTGCTAAATTGCAGTTCGAGTGATAGTATGATTAATTTCATTACCAAGATTATTGAAAATTAGACATTGTGTTGAACCACGGGTTGTCTGGGTGGGTGGAGAGGTGGGCGGACAGTGGCCATTATAATTTCAAATAACGTGGGGATGGAGGCTAACTCACAGATTTTAACAAAGCTTAGAGATCCTCCTCCCCAAAATACTGAACTCCTGAAAAACGAGGGAAGCAGAGGTAGCTAGGGAAACCTCACATTCAACCTACCCATTTGTAAGAGAATATTGATTACTGATTTTTTCTTGGCGCCTCCGATTTGTAAGAGAACATTGTTACTGATTTTATTAGCAAGGATGATCATTCCAAGATTAGTTGGTTCTTCACCTGGCTTGTAATCACTTCGTTTATAAACGGGATCTTTACCCTAAATATGTAGGGTGTCAATATAGTTCTTGATGCTCTAGTGATCATAATGTTTGTCACCTGAGGTAAACTTGGAATTAATTATTAGCTTTGCCCTCAGGGCAAATTTAATAATTTCAAATAGTTTTGTGCCTCGGAGAAAAAAATAGGGGATTTCAGTTAATTATTTTTTGGGGTGCTGAAAATGGCTTCCGGACAGATGGCAGACAGACATTTCACCGACGGACATTTGGCCGAACGGATATTTCACCGAACGGACGAAATGGCATTCGTCACCTAACCTAATTTTCCATTCGGTCTGTTGTCCGTTCGGCCAAAAGGCTGTCGGCGCAATGTCCGTTCGGCCAATTGTCCTTCGGTCAAATGTCTGTCGGCAAAGTGTCTGTCGGTCATCTGTCGGGCTACGGCTGAAAATGAATATGACCATTAAAACACTCGATTTGCTGGAGAAAATTCTATATATTTTTTTAAACAATTACGCATTGTGGCTATAGGAAACTACATATGGTATAAACAAAGATAACAGCAACTGGCCTGTGTCCATATCTTTATAAATAGAGCCAATTTGCAATTTTATTCACTATTTCCATATTCAGTGACGCGAAAATAGTAACGAACGACTAGTATAATTACCGAAGTAACCAGCACAAGGCTTTGCTCTCAGAACACAGCCTTAAGGCCAAGCGTGCTAAAGGATAGTCATCTCATGTTCTTGTAGGTATGCCAGGACGAGTCCTGGCCCGGGTCTTTTTCCATGTGGTGACCCGGCGGTGGCTCCCGAAGGAGTGTCGGAGTTTGTATAAGTGAGGTACCGTTTACGGCCCTACGGCAGGGGCACGGTGAGCATTCGTGTCAAATGGAGTACCGTTTACAGCCATATGGCGGGAGCAGCCCTATGACAAGGGCGTGTTAGTCATCTGAGAAGCCATTAACTAGGGACAATGCACGAGCGATGCTGGTTCTGTTTGTCCTTCGCCTATTTTTCATCGAGAAAAAGAAGTACAGAATATTTTGCAAAAAGTAAAATTATCAACCCAATAAATTTGTGAAGGCAGTAACCCGCTTTTAACAAAGAAACTCTTCCAAGTGTGTACAGTTATCATGGACCAGCCTGATGGCACTATAATAGATATATATATATTAGAATTGTTAGCTGGGGTTTCACCTTTCGAACTGAACTGTTTGGCGTACTCATTGTTCTCAAACCTATTGAAGCTACTACAGACTTAAATTAAATTTTATAGTTTATTTTTGTTATAATGTACATGAAAGTAACAATGGCATTCCACTCCGTATTAGTTATGTTTAAGAATGTATTTATTGGATGGCTGTGTAAAATAGGACTGCATAGATATAATAATTTCTCATAGTACAATACTGGTTTAAGCTCTTCACCTGGCCTTGACGTAAAAATTTATCTGATTTGTTGACATTGGTTAGGTTACTCTCACTAGTCTTTATAATTTATTATTTTGTGTTTAATTCATCCTGGTGTATATGGTCCCTTGCACCCACGTCCAGGATAAGCCTAACTATCTTATTTCGAATAACTTGCAGTTCGTATCTCAGATTTCTTGTTAGAGCAGAGCACCATGACGAGAAGTAGATGAACATGGTAGAGCTGGAATAGTCATTTGCATATCTGCATATATCACGAAAGTCCAGTTACGTGTGCACGATTGAACGTCTACTCCACACACTGAAAGTATTGATATCACCAGCAAGGACAAAAATAGTAATGAATTATTACGGATATTGGAATAGGGATATGATAATTTACATGCAACATTTTTGTAACATTCTTTGGGTGTAATTCTATGTGATTATGACAGGATCGCTGAGCGTGTTTGAAATCAAGGGGAGAGGTGCATTGATGCAAAGGGCTTTGATCTAAGGAATTTGAGCTGCTCTCACCTATGTATCAAATATGATTAACTCCCAGTCCCTAGGTGCTGTGTTATGAATACGGGTTTAGTGCTTCCTCACGGATACCATGAGAGCGAACTCCTTTAATTTTTTAGCTAGGTGCCAAAATTTCTGGTTAATTTTGTTGGTATTTATGTGACAGCATGATAACCAGATCAGTGGATAGAAAAGAAAACTTCGATGACATCACCTTATATACACCACCGTGTATTGCCATGTGTACATACATGAGTTCACTTGAATCCTTAAAGTTTATCGCAAACTGGCGACAGCTTTTCGATCCAGTCATGATAAGGATTTCTATACATTCTTCTCCTCTTTAAGGGGGGCTCCTTGTCGTGGTAAAGAGGCTATCGGTCTGAGGAATTGGACCTCTTGGTCTTCTTCCTCAGACCGAACCTAATTACCCCCAATCCCCCCTCCCTTTTCCCATCTTCCCCATCCTCCCTTTTCCCTTTCCTCCTCCTCCTCCTCATCCCTCCCTTATTTCCTTCCCAGTTTTTCCCTGGGAGCTTCTCTCCTCAGGCATTCTAGTTCCTAGGTAGGGGGAAGGGTATCGTAGTCCATCCCATTCCGTTGAGGCCCTTGGCGGTGGTGTAGTTTGCCGTGGAATCTGGATCGCCTGGGGATGTCCCGATCCCTCTCCGGTCACCCGGGGGGTGGCTTTGGGTATCTTTCGGGCGACGGGTGTATCTCTGGAGGCCACCTTTCGGATTCCGGGGGTGGTGGCCGAAGGCAGTATGCTTTGTGGCGGATATCCGGCCGCCCTCTCTTTTGTCCGCCGAGATGGCTCGGTGGATGTGAGGTTGCTATCCCGGATTGCTGGTTTACTGGCGTGAAGGGTATGGCACGGGTTCCATGCAGCATCTGCACTACTTGCGGTGTTGAGGTCCTCTTGGGCACGGAGGGGGATTTGCGCTCCCTTTCATTCCTCCTAGGACCTATTCCTCCATGTTCCCCCCTTTTTTTTATTCTTTTTTTTTATTTTTATTTTCTTTTCTTTCTTTTTTTTTCTTAAAAATAAAAAGAAAGAAGTAACCTAACCATGGCTGACCCAATCCATGAACCCACTACCCCGGGCCCCTTCCTGATACCGCACCCAGTACTGACCCTGCCTCGTTAACGGATGACTCTTTGGACACCTCTCATGCCCCTGTACCTCTTGCTGGTGCTGGTTCGTCACCTGCTTCAGGTACCAGGGTCCCGACTGGCCCTTTCGATACGTCTGACCTTCGCTCTTCTCTGACCTTGATTCCGGCTTCTCCCTCGACGGTGCGGCAATTTTCGAATCGCTCGCCCGTCTCCCATCGGACCACCCCCGGTCCCACACAAAAACGACCAAGACCCACACATGACGATTCGACACTCCCTTCTCGTTCATCGCAGAAACGACCAGCTCGTCACGCACTCCCCTTAAACTCTCTGTTTCAAACTACTCAATGGACAAAGTTTTTTACTCTTCGTCCAACTTCTCCTAATACCTATCTTT
>WNWK01032242.1:0-22052 GCA_009830355.1 Cherax destructor
TAATAAGACACCAGCAGAAATGATGCTTCATAGGACTTTCAAAGTCCCTGTATCGGCTGTCAAATGTCATGTTAAGAGGACAATTCATTGTCTAACATGCCTGCTGGTGACTTTCAAGGAGTGGTGAAGCATTTTAAGGTTGATGATGCTGTGTATGCAAGGAATTTTGGGAAAGGTGATCCTTGGGTAGAAGGAAAACTTGTGGAGGTATTAGGGGTTAGGAATTACAAAGTGTTAATTAGGGGTTTGGTAACATGATATGGAAAAGGCATATAGATCAGCTCATGCCAAGGTTTAGGAGTGGAGAGCAACCACTGATTCCAACAGTACCAGAAGCAGTAAGGAGTATTAGAGAAACTGGCCACAACAGATAATAATGGTAATAAACTTAAAGAGCAGGTTAGCATACAGGAAGAACCTCCTGGGAGGTTTGCTAAGGGAACCAGCCGGGTGAGAGAAGAGGAGGCACCTCAGGACAGCGCAACCCCTCCAATTCTCCGGCGTTCCAGCAGAGTTGTCAAACCTCCAGATAGGTTGGATTTATAAGTTGGATGATATAATGTAATTTAGGAAAGGAGGAATGTAAGGGGTTGGGAGCAGTAGGAGGATTGAATACTGTTTGTTTGGTTCAGTCATTTATAATTGTTTTGTTGTTGTTGTTGTTATGGAGCGGCCCTGGAGAGTACATTGTTAGTGTTACTCTGGGTTTTATTAACCTACAATCACTACAGTTACATCACTCAAGCTTACCACCTGGTCATGTTACATCACACACGCTTATCACCAGGACTTGTTAAATCACTTAAGCTTATCTTGCGTTTCTGTAGTTGATTAAATGGTTGTGTGAATTTCGGTGTTGAACACAGGCATTTCTTGGGTCGTCAGATCTGCCTGCGTACTGGTGTTCTGATTATTATTATAATCATGGGGAGCGCTAACTGGTGTTTTGAAATAACTGGTGTTTCGCTGACGTATAATTTGCTGTAGTCATTACAAGGAATTGTGTATACACCTGCAGTGGATTGAAGCTTGTCCTGTCTGTTACTGGTAATGTCCTTGATGGTTGTGGATGTGGAGGTAGATACTCTGAATGAGGTATTGGAAAAAATGTTGGAAACGTGTTTGGTAATGGAGTTGGCGATCTTGCTTCTTAGAACCCTTTCAAATATTTTTACGATGTGGGACGTTAGTGCTATCGGTCTGTAATTCTTTGCAATTGCTTTACTGCCACCTTTGTAGTGTGGGGCTATGTCTGTTGTTTTTAGTCAGTGCGAGATGACCCCTGTGTCCATGCTCCTTCTCCATAGAATGCTGAAGGCAGGTGACAGGGGCTTCTTGCAGTTTTTGATGAACACAGAGTTACTTGAGTCTGGGCCTGGGGCAGAGTGCATGGCATGTCATTTATTGCCTTTTCAAAGTCTTGTGTTGTTAGGATATCAGAGATTTTGAGATTACCAAATTTTGGGTCTCGTTCATTATTATTATTATTATTATTATCAAAAGAAGCGCTAAACCACAGGGGTCATACAGTGCAGCTGGGCAGGGTAGGGATGCAGGGAGAATGGGTTGTAAGAGGGAGAGGGATGATTAGTAGGTGTCCTACTAATCATATAACAGGAGGCGCCATGTTATATGTGGCATTTTGCCAAGAAGAGGTGTTGGAAATGAATGGTTGTCCAGATTATTATTATTATAATCAAAAGAAGCGCTAAACCACAAGGGCTATACAGCTTAGTTGTCCAGAGCAATTGGAATTAATTGTTGGCTGGACAAACAGTGTAAGGATAATGCAGTTCCATTCATTTGCAACTGGGACCACTTCTATGGCCGAAATGACATGTATGCCAGGGATGGGGTTCACTTATCCAGGGCAGGTGTGGATTTTCTTGCTAGCTCAGTTGAGGGTGTTGTTAGGACTTTAAACTAGGATTAGTTAGAGGTATGGGTTTAGAAATGGAAAATACTGAGTGTCGAAATATAGATTTAGGCTTTGATATAAAAAATCTTAACAATAACAAGGACAGTAATAAGTATAGTGAAAAAACAGAAAGGAGCAGGTAGGGTAAAGAGAAAGGAGGGGTCTTTAAAAGTGTATTATACAAATAGTCGTAGTGCTAGGAATAAGATGGACGATTTGAGATTAGCTGCAAGTGCAGGTAACATAGATGTATTTGCCATAACTGAGACTTGGTTGGATACGAAAAATAGGACATGCCTGTCATATACAGGGTTTTAATTTGTTCCAATTATTATAATCAAAGAAGCGCTAAACCACAAGGGTTATACAGTGCGGCAGGGCAGGACAGGATGCAGGGAGAATGGATTGTAGAGGGAGATGGATGATTAGTAAGGTATGGAGTGCAGCAGGAAAGTGGATAGTGCAGGGATAGAGGATAGCAAGAGATCGAGGTAGAAGGGACTGAGGAGGTGCTAAAGGTATAATCTTCAGAGTTTGTGTAGTAAGTCAGTTTCTGTCAAAAAGTCAACGAGAGAGTCAGGATTAAAGGAAGGTCCATCAGCAAGAAGGGAAGGTAAAGAAAGGGCCACAGAGCGAAGACGTAGTTGGAGGTAAATTCTGCGTGCTCGTTGATAAAGTGGACAGTCCAACAGAATATGTCGAACAGACACTGGAACCTGACAATGCTCACAGAGAGGGGCAGGGAGCCTCTCCATGAGATACCCGTGAGTAAGACGAGTGTGGCCGATGCGAAGACGGGAGAGTTTAATCTCCCAACCTCGACATTGGTGACAAGAAGAAGGCCAAAAACCTATACTCGGTTTAATAGAATGAAGTTTGTTACTTAGCAGGTCAGACCAGCGTTGTTGCCAACGGGTGCTAAGATGGGTAGCAATGACCGCAAAATAGTCCGTGAAAGGAACACCTCTATATGATACTGGAAGGTCATGTACTGCTGACCGCACAGCAGTGTCTGCCTGTTCATTGCCCTGTACGTCAACATGACCAGGGACCCAACAAAAAACAATATCTTTATGCTTGCTAGAAATACGGCGTAACCAAAGTTGGATACGGATTTTTTTTTCCTAATGCCCTCCTAAATGCTCTACCTGCCTCACCTAAACATATAGCTATAAGCTATGCTGATGACATCATGATCCATACAACAGGGCATAAAAAGATGAGTTCCATTCTTAATGAAGTTCAAGCAATTTGTAATCGACTAGGCCTCATAATATCTTCCTCTAAAACAAAGATATTAACAAGCAAACGACATCCCCCACCCATCTATTTGCAGGGTGAAAACATTAGCTACGTTAAAACTTACAGATATCTTGGTGTAGATGTACCCTTTACCAAATCTACTATACCACAACTAAATAAAAAATGCAGAGATAGACTAAATGCTCTTAAAGCTGTTGCTGGCTACAACCCCAACTATGGTGCTAATGTGAGAATTGGAGAATGATGTACATAGCCTATATTAGGTCCTTAATTGATTATGCTGCTCCCATGTTGATATTAGCTCGAGAAAGTTCTCTCCGACCCTTGGAGTTAATGCAAAATGAAGCTCTCAGAATTATTCTTGGCTGTCCCAAATCTACAAAGGTTCTTAATATGAGGAAGGAGCTTGGTATTACTAGTATCAGTGATAGGATTGTTGAGATTAACACTGTACTTGGTATTAGAATGTTAAGAAATGAACCAGACACTGTCACAATGAATCTTACTAAATGTCTAGAAGTAAATACTCACAGATCTAAATGGATTGTGAAAACATGCAATTACATTAAGTTTTACAACCTGCATGAATTGTATCACTGTAGGCAACAAGAGCATTTCACCCCTCCATGGAAGATGTGTTCATTTAATATCACATACCTGCAAGTCCCTCCCAAGAAGCTCATTGCTAGTAATCCCTTCCTTAAATCACTTGTTAAAGCAACTGCTCAAGAGGAAATTTCTCGCCTAGCTGGTAGTAATAAGTTATCTCAAGTTATATACACTGATGGATCTAAACAGGAGTCTTCTGGCAGGGCTGCATCTGCTCTGGTTGCCACCTCCCTAGTTAAGAACAATAATAATTTTTTTGAACTAGGCATAAGAATTAACAACTGGGCGTCTACACTACAAACTGAATTGTTTGCAATCCTTATGGCACTAAAGCTAACTTATGACACTGAGCTTGACTCTATCATCATTACTGATTCTATGTCATCATTGAAGGCTCTTGACTCATATAATGACTCTAACAGCATGCTCATTGGAGAAGCCAGGTATAGATACTCAAAAATCCGGGACAAAGGAATTAAAGTACATTTGCTATGGATTCCGTCACACATTGGATTACTCCTTCATGATAAAGTTGATATGTTAGCCAAGAAGAGCACCCATAAGGAGAATGTAGAATATAACTTTGGTATATCTGTGTCTAGCATTAGGAATAATATTAGGAGAGAAATAAATAATGAAAATGATAGCTATAGGAATGCAGTTAGAAGCCTGAGTAGATCTATAACCCACTATGATAACATGAATGTAGATAAGTATGTTTATGGAGCAACTTGCAATGTGAACAGACTGACTGATGTTGTAGTGGCCAGGCTTCGGCTTGGCTACAAGTACTTCTGGCAGTTTGGGAGATACACAGATGATGATCAAACTAAATGCAAATTATGTGATCAGGCATATGGTCACTGTCTTGAACACTATGTGCTAAATTGTCCACTTATTGAGGAATATAGAGATAGACAGTATAATAACCTATGTGACATGTCAAGATATCTTATTAGTGAAGGTAGGATACCACTTATTCTAAGCAAATTTCCTAAATTTGCTTGTAACAGATAAGTGAACTGTAGATATAAATCCAAATTAATTTCCATGAACATGCCTATCTGTGCTCATGATAATGCGAGCACAGATGGGCATGTTTGTGGAGCAACTTGCAATGTGAACAGACTGACTGATGTTGTAGTGGCCAGGCTTAGGCTTGGCTACAGGTACTTCTGACAGTTTGGGAGACACAGATGATGATCAAACTAAATGCAAATTATGTGATCAGACATATGGTCACTGTCTTGAACACTATGTGCTTAATTGTGCACTTATTGAGGAATATAGAGATAGACAATATAATAACCTATGTGACATGTCAAGATATCTTATTCATGAAATAAGATACCTGCTTGTAATAGATAATTGAAATGTAGATATAAACCCAAATGTACAATTGTTAACCCTTTGGGGCCTAGTGCCTAGGCCTTTTGTGTATCCATATGCTCTTGCGCTACCGTCCACAGGATGGATATGGGGTGCACAATAAACTAGCCACTTCGGTGGCAAAATCTAAAATACGAAGAACTAGGGGGTGAGGTGTATCAATTTTACGGATAGCCTGTAAAGCACTAAGGGAGTCTGAAACGACCACAAATTGTGGCACAGGCATAGATGCAATACGGATAAGTGCCACAAGAAAGGAAAACAATTCAGCCGTAAATATGCTAGCCGAGGGTAATAGATACCCTAGCATGACGCTGTCCGGAAACACTGCTGCGAATCCGATGCCGTCAGATGACTTTGAACCATCGGTGTATACTGCGATGGCATGGGAATGAGAACGGAAGTGGTCTAGAAAAAAAGAGCGAGAAGCCGCCGTAGGTAGTTGGGCTTTCGCGAAAGGTAGAGGAATAGAACAGACACGGACAGCAGGAACTTCCCAATGGATTGGGGAAAGTGAGAAGCCACATGAACATATAAAGGAGGTAGCTGAAGGGAAGACAAGAGTGAATGGAGACGAATAAAAAAGGGACGAAGTAAACAGGGGCGACGAACAAATAACGAGCGTCTACTAACTTCTTTGACAATTCTATACATGGAAGGATTGTGGAGGTCATTAGAGCAAACATAATAGCGAATGCAATATGCATCAATACGATCGGACAAGGCTGGAATGTTCGCTTCTACATAGAGGCTCTCTACCAGGGAAGAACGAAATGCACCAAGGCATAAGCGTAATCCCTGGTGATGGATGGGATTAAGGATGGAAAGAGTAGCAGGGAAGACCGCCGAATATATCTGGTCACCATAATCGAGTTTCAATAAAATTAGGGCTGAATGCAGGCGAAAGACAGTTCTACGATCTGCCCCCCAAGAAAGGTGTGTGAGGGTTTTAAGGAGGTTCAGCCGGCTGTGACAAGTTGCCTTCAGAGAGGTAATGTGAGGTTTCAAGGACAATCTACGGTCAAACAGGAGGCCGAGAAACCTGACTGTATCACGTTCTGGGATACGTGAGCCGTATCTACCTACCTGGAGTCTACCTGGAGAGAATTCCAGGGGTCAACGCCCCCGCGGCCCGGTCCGTGACCAGGCCTCCTGTTGGACCAGAGCCTGATCAAACAGGCTGTTACTGCTGGCCGCACGCAGTCCAACGTACGAACCACAGCCCGGCTGATCAGGTAACGACTTGAGGTGCCTGTCCAGCGCCTGCTTGAAGACAGCCAGGGGCTAGTTGGTAATCCCCCGGATGTATGCTGGGAGGCAGTTGAACAATCTTGGGCCCCTGACACTTATTGTGTTGTCCCTCAACGTGCTAGTGGCACCCCTGCTCTTCATTGGGGATGTTACATCGCCTGCCGAGTCTTTTGCTTTCACGGAGTGATTTTTGTGTGCAAGTTTGGTACTAAGCCCTCGAGAATTTTCCATGTGTATATAATAATGTATCTCTCCCGCCTGCGTTCTAGAGAGTACAGGTTTAAGAACTTCAAGCGTTCCCAGTAGTTGAGGTGGTTTATCGCACTTATGCGTGCGGTGAAGGTTCTCTGCACATTTTCAAGGTCAGCAATTTCACCCGCCTTGAAAGGTGCAGTTAGTGTGCAGCAGCAGACTCTTGGATGTCACTACCGCCCGCCTCCGTCTGGGTTACAAGTATCTTTGGCAGGTTAAATCACCACCACCAGATGTAGACCAAACAAGATGTAAACTTTGTCAGTTGGATTATTGTCACACCCTGCGTCATTATGTATTGGAGTGCGATAAAATTAATGAATTCAGAGAGTACTCATTCAGAAATGTTCAAGATATGTCAAAGTATTTTATCCACAGTGGTATATTACAGACCATTCTGGAAAAATACCCTGACTTTGCTCCCTGTAAATAAAGCATTGACACGTGTGTGTGTGTGTGTGTATGTACATGTGTGTATGTGTATGTATGTATGTATATACATGTATGTGTGTGTATGTGTGTGTGTGTGTGTATATATGTATGTGTATATGTATATGTGTGTGTGTGTGACCCAACAATTAAAATTTGCACCAATAACTCATTACAGTTGTGGCTGGGTGTAGACTAATAGATTTCTCATTGCTTTATAATTTTTTCATGAGTGCAACCATGTACAGACGTAAGTAAATTTACTTACATGATTCATTACCTTGTAACTAGTGAATTAATTACCATTGTACCTTGTTCAGCTATCAAAACTTTGGGGCCCAGTTTCTGGACCCTATATATACCTCTGTAATCTGCAAATACCTTTGTAACTTGTCATGATTGTGACCATCTGAGTTCATTACCTTTGTAACTTGCTCAGCTATCAAACTTTGAGGTCCAGTCCCTGGACCCATTATGTACCTCTGTAATCTTTTGACTACCGCCCACAGGATGGGTATAGGGTGCATAATAAAGATATCAAATCAAATCAGTATTCCAGCCTAGATAGAACAAGCGATCTGTAAAGTGTCAACATGGGCTTGGCATCCCTGGTTTTGAAGGTTCTCATTATCCATCCTGTCATTTTTCGAGCAGATGCAATTGCTACATTGTTATGGTCCTTGAAGGTGAGATCCTCTGACATGATCACTCCCAGGTCTTTGACATTAGTTTTTCGCTCTATTGTGTGGTTGGAATTAGTTTTGTACTCCGATGAGATTTTAATTTCTTCACGTTTTCCGTATCTGAGTAATTGAAATTTCTCATCATTGAACTTCATATTGTTTTCTGCAGCCCATTTAAAGATTTGGTTTATGTCTGCTTGGAGTCTTGCAGTGTCTTCAATGGTGGACACTGTCATACAGATTCGGGTGTCATCTGCAAAGGAAGACACAGCACTGTGGCTTATATCCCTGTCAATGTCTGATATGAGGATGAGGAATAGGATGGGAGCAAGTACTGTGCCTTGTGGAACAGAGCTTTTCACAGTAGCTGCCTCAGACTTTACTCTGTTGACTACTACTCTTTGTGTTCTACGTGTTAGGAAATTATAGATCCATCTACCAACTTTTCCTGTTATTCCTTTATCACGCATTTTGTGTGCTATTACACCATGGTCACACTTGTCAAAGGCTTTTGCAAAATCTGTGTATATAACATCTGCATTCTGTTTATCTTCTAGAGCATCCAGGACCCTGTCGTAGTGGTCTAGTAGTTGGGACAGACAGGAGCGGCCTGCTCTAAACCCATGCTGTCCTGGGTTGTGCAATTGATGGGTATCAAGATAGGTGGCGATCTTGCTTCTTAGAATCCTTTCAAAGATTTTTATGATATGGGACGTTAGCGCAATTGGTCTGTAGTTCTTTGCTATTGCTTTACTGCCCCCTTTGTGGAGCGGGGCTATGTCTCTTGTTTTTAGTAGCTGTGGGACGATCCCAGTGTCCATGCTCCCTCTCCATAGGATGTTAAAATCATGTGATAGGGGCTTCTTGCAGTTCTTGATGAACACGGAGTTCCATGAGTCTGGGCCTGGAGCGGAGTGCATGGGCATGTCATTTATTGCCTTTTCGAAGTCATTTGGCGTCGTGATGATGTCAGAAAGGCATGCATCTGTCAAGTTCTGTGGCACTCTCATGAAAAAATCATTTAGGTTTTCGATTTTCAGTCTGGTTAGTGGCTCGCTAAAGACTGAGTCATACTGGGATTTAAGTAACTCACTCATTTCCTTGCTGTCATCTGTGTAGGACCCATCCGGTTTAAGTAGGGGCCCAATACTGGTTGTTGTTCTCGACTTTGATTTTGCATAGGAAAAGAATTACTTTAGGGTTTCTTTCAATTTCATTTATGGCTCTTAGTTCTTCCCGTGTCTCTTGATTCCTATAAGATTGCTTTAGTTTTAATTCGATGTTTGCTATTTCTCTGACTAGTGTCTCCCTACGTATTTCAGAGATATTGGCCTTCTGTAGCCGCTCCGTTATTCTGTGCCTTCGCCTGTATAGGAGCGCCTCTCTTTCTAGTTTGCATCTTCTCCTCCTTTTTCTTAAGGGAATTTGCCTTGAGCAAACCTCAAGTACCACAGAGTTAATTTGTTCTAGACATAGGTTGGGATCCGTGATGCTTAGGCAATCTTCCCAGTTTATATCATTTAGGACTTGGTTTACTTGGTCCCACCTTATGTTTTTGTTATTGAAGTTGAATTTGGAGAAAGCTCCTCACGGCTGATCACATTTTGTTGATCTGGGGCTCCCGCATGCATGTCTGGACCTCTATTGTGTTGTGATCTGAGTATATTGTTTTTGATATGATGACATTTCGTATCAGATCATCATTGTTGGTGAAGATGAGGTCCAGCGTATTCTCTAATCTTGTGGGCTCTACTATTTGCTGGTTTAAGGTGAACTTGGTGCAGAGATTTAAAAGTTCATGCATGTGTGAATTTTCATCTGAGCTGCCTCCTGGTGTTATCTCTGCTACCACATTGTTTGCAATGTTCCTCCATTTTAGGTGCCTGAGGTTGAAATCCCCCAGTAGCAAGATGTTGGGGCAGGAGCTGGAAGATTTTCCAGACAGTGGTCAATTTTCAGAAGCTGTTCCTGGAATTGTTGGGACGTTGCATCCGGGGGCTTGTAGACAACCACGATGACCAGGTTTTGATTCTCGACCTTTATTGCTAATACTTCAACTACATCATTTGAGGCATTTAGTAGTTCTGAACATATAAGTGACTCTGTGATATACAGGCCAACCCCCCCTTTTTGCCTGTTTACTCTGTCACACCTGTATAGGTTGTAGCCCGGGATCCATATTTCATTGTCCAAGTGATCTCTTATGTGGGTCTCTGTGAAAGCCGCAAACATAGCATTTGACTCAGTAAGCAGTCCACGAATGTAAGGTACCTTGTTGTTTGTTGATGGCTTTAGACCCTGTATATTAGCAAAGATGAATGTAGTTGGATTGGTGGTATGGGGGGGAGTTCTTTTTTTCCTGGCTCTAATATCTGTTGTAATGGAGTGGAGGCCACTGACTGTGATTCCACTCCAGAAATGATTGCAGTTGGTGTACAATTTCTGTCATTTCCTGCCAGCTTTTTTTCCTTCCTGGCACTAAAAAACCTCTCTCTCCGGAGTGGCTGCGGGTACCCTGATTTTGCCATGGCCTGGATGTTCTGTGTCGCCTCGTACCCTTTAGGTGGTATGCCTGGCAATATAAGTTATAGCACTGTCTTTCCTAAATTGATGTGTGGCACATTTCAGGGTGGAAAAACTTACAGGACGGGAGGTTGCATTTGCCTGTTTTCATATGGGAACGGCATTTTCTGGGGTGATCATAATTGCATGTCCCATCTGATTTCCCAGATTTTCCATGCCTGCAGATACCAAGTGCATAACATTCACATAGGCCTGGTTTCCGTTTGCCCTGGTTTTTTGTGACTGTGTTCCCCATTGGTGGGTGTGTTCCTGTCTCATGTCTGTCTTCGTTACTAGTGCTAACAATGGAGCCTTCAGCTGTTTCCGGTAATTTATCTTCAGTATTTCCCTGGGCATCCCCTTGTTTACTATCGACCGTGGTATTGCTTGTTTGTACCACTGTTTTGTGTGTGTCCTTGTCTACACCTGTTTCCCCATCATTTATTTCACTAGAGCTACTGTCCCTCTTCAGGTCACCATCATTTATTTCTCCATTCTTAAATATATTGGGTATCATTTCAACATCTGTGCCAGGGGCGGTAGTACCATCTGGCCCTGATTTTTTACTGTCCCAACTGTTATAGAAAGCTGTCATGTTTTTTATGAAGTCCGATTTGGTGTTGTCATCTTTTAATATCGATGTGGTTTTATTCCACAGTTCGGTCTCATTTGGACATACCCAAAAACACTTCCCTTGTTTAATATCTCGGGTGGTAGAGTCTTTAATGTCTACACAAGGGGCGTGGCAGCATTTACCACAAAAGATGCATGTAATCCATGCAGAGGAACGTTTACTTGTTTGGTTGCATATTACACAGGGTTTCATAATTTATTTTGTTGGTTGCTTTACTGTATATTCTACTAATAGGTTCCCTGAAGTGGTGATCCGTCTATTTGTATCGTATCTATTTTATTTGCATGTGTAAGTGTTGGACAATCTTACCTCGTAAAAGGTATTCTTACTGTTATTGTTTGGGTGTTCGATAAGGTCCCCTAAAACTCCGTCCGCTTATTGAATCCGGACTCGGATACCAGTTTTGAATCCAGTCAATGGTTCCCTTATTTCTCGGATCTGACGAGATCCAGTGTCACTTATTTAATGAATCCTGTAGGGGTTGTCTGGGTTACGCGAGACAGATCACTGGAAGATGATTAAACAGAGTAATAATAATGATCGGTATGGTACAAAAGTATAACTTGCGTGTTGGAGATAAAAACCGGTCCTTCTGGCAGCTCCTACTGTACGGCGGCCGTACCTCTGGCACCCTGGTTTACCTCTGGCACCCTGTTTACTTCTTGCACCCTGGTAAAAACCTCACCCCGCTTTAGCACCTGGGTTTCCGTGCACTTATGGTTCACTCTACTGGGTTTAGATTTTGTTTTTGTTTTTTTCTACACCACAACACTGCTGGTTTTTCTTATGATGACTGGAAGATATACGGACTTATGTTAGTGAAATCGTTCACTGACAACTCACAACTCGACACTGTTTATCGTATTTTTCAGCTGGACAATAGGTACAATGGATGATCAGAGACCAGTGAACGTCTAGTAAACGTAATTTGATGAGTTTTGCCACTAGAAAATTTAAACCCGTGCGTGGTGGCTCAATCGGAAACCCGGTTGATGGCATGCTGGAGGGAAATTGCAATGAGGTGGCAGTCAGCACTTGCACAAGCTATAGCAAAGTCATCCACATAAAGCGATGACCAAATATTTGATGGGAGAACAAATGCCAGATTATTTATAGCAAGCAGAAAGAGTATTGTGCTCAGAACACAACCCTGGGGGACACCTTCAGCTTGGACAAATTCCAGGAAAAGCTCATTACCAACCCGGACACAGAAATGTCTTTCAGTTAAGAAGGCCTTAAAGAAAAATGATATTTGCCTTGGAGGCCTAAGGAGTGGGACTGGGCCAAGATATTATACCTCCACTTTGTGTCATAAGCCTTTTGCAGGTCGAAAAAGATGGCGATAACCGAGCGTTTATTAGCAAAGGCATTTCGAAAATACGTATCCAAGCGCAGTAAGGGGTCAATGGCAGAACGGCCCTTACGAAAGCCATATTGACTAGTGGAGAGACTATTGTGCATCTCTAAATACCACATCAAGCGTCTATTAACTAGACGCTCCATCACCTGGCAAACTGCACTGGTAAGAGCAATGGGACGGTAGTGAGAGGTATCACGTCCCGTAGTACCCGGTTTACGAAAAAGGAAAACAACAGCAGACTTCCACAGCTGGGGAAGAACTCCTTGCGACCATATAAGATTAAAGAGTCGTAAGAGGACAGTAAGAGCAGACTGATGTAAATGCTGTTGCATACGAATATGTATGCCGTCTGGCCCAGCTGCCGATGATCGGCAAGCAGAGAGTGTTGCCTCCAGTTCTTGAAGGGTAAAAGGCACATTATAAGATTCTTCTCTGAGAGAAGAAAAATCTAAGGGCTTTAACTCGCTGGCAGACTTAGAAGAAAGGAACGAGGGGCATAGATGGAGCCCCTGAGAAATGCGGACCAGATGATTACCAATTTCAGTGGCAATGGCAAGAGGGTGTGCTATATCGACACTGACAACCCGAAGAACAGGAGCCGGGTCGGGGGAGAATTTACCACTTATTTTCCGCACTTTCTTCCAGACTGCACTCATTGAAGAATCCGAAGTGACAGTAGAAACATAATCTCGCCAGCAAGTGCGTTTAGCGTTACGTATGACACGGCAAGCAATTGCTCTCTTCTGCTTAAAATCAAGGAGTCTCTGTGGTTCTGTTATACCGATACCTGCCCCATGCAGCACATTTCAAACGTACTGCCCGAGCACAAGTAGGAGACCACCAAAGTACGCACTTCTGAGAATGCTTGCCAGAGGTTTGGGGGATAGAATGTGAAGCTGCTGTGAAGACGGAGGACGAAAAGAGATGTAAAACCTCATCAATGGAGGACAAGGAAGGAACCTCATGAAAGGTAGTAAGATGTGCATAAAGGTCTCATTTCTCCCGGTCAAATTGCCAGCGTGGGCTACGAGGGGGTGGAAAATACGAAGGGGACTTAAGGATAATTGGGAAATGATCGCTGTCATGTAAGTCCGGGAGGACAGACCAGGTGAAGTCAAGGACAGTTGAGGAAGAGCAGATGGAGAGATCGATGCAGGAGAAAGAATGAGTTCGAGGATCAAAATGGATAGGAGTACCCGTATTTAAAACATGGAGGGGGAGAGAAGCAAGAAATGCCTCCAACTGAACGCCTCGGGAGTCACAGTGCGACCCTCCCCAGAGAAAATGGTGTGCGTTAAAATCGCCAAGTAATAGGAGGGGTGGCAGCAAAGGAAGAAACCAGAAAATCAAGATCTGGGATAGACAATGCTCGCAAAGGCGAGAGATATAAAGAATAGTGTGTATACAACTTATTCAAGTGGATACAAGCTGCAGTGTAATGTAGAGAAGAATGAACATAGAGCTGACGGTATGGAATACCAGTGCGTATAAGAAGAGCACTTTCGTTAAAGGTTCCATCGGAAAAAGGATCCGATGAATATAACAAATCATAGCCCGAAAAGGGACGGATAACAGCGGATTGTAATTTGGGTTCTTGAAAACAGACCCCAACAGGGGAAAACTGGGAGAGCAACACCTGTATTTCTTCAGTCATAGAGTTGTCAGGAAGTGGAATAGCCTAGAAAGTGAAGTAGTGGAGGCAGGAACCATACATAGTTTTAAGACGAGGTTTGATAAAGCTCATGGAGCAGGGAGAGAGATGACCTAGTAGCAATCAGTGAAGAGGCAGGGCCAGGAGCTATGACTCGACCCCTGCAACCACAAATAGGTGAGTACCTGAAGCTCACCCCGGTTACCCCTGAGGCCTCGGATATTTCACTGTAAATAAGCCATGATTTATGAAGAGAAAGATACAAGTCGAAGTTAGAGATATCTATGGACTAGGGTTAGAAAAGTCCACGTGTGGAGGCAGCGGAAGACCTGTAATCAAAGAAGGAGGGGGGTAGACGGAGAAGAGAGAGGAGGAGGAACCGGAGGTGGAGCAGTGTCCATCAACGTTCCAGTCTCTGAAATATATTCTGCGATAGCGTCCAGTGTTTCGGCATACAAAGATGCAGGATGTGGGACCACATTAGAGATGGAAGAAAGAGGAGTGTGAGCAACAATCGGGGAGACTATAGACTGTACTAAAGTAGAGGGCGAGGAGATGGAAGAGGAAACTGTCGAAGGGGCTTGGGAGGGGACAGGAGTGGAAGCGACCTGGGGGGGGGGGCAGTCAAGGAAGAAATTTGGGAGGGGACAGGGGATGAAGATATTGAATGAGGAGGATGAACATCCACACACGTTACAGAACTAGTCGGAGGTGAAGAACCCGGCAATGGGGATTTTTTGCCGGACTTATGAGAAGAGGGGCGGTGAGGATTAGGTGTTGGACGAAGGCGTGTAGGCAGAGAACTGTGCGAGTGAGTAGAGGAAGGGGTGAGGACAGTATGGGATGCCGACGTAGGGACCTCGAAGCCAAGAACAGCAAAAGAATTCAAGACAGGGGTGACCAAGGATGGGGCGACCACAGGGGAAGCCTTTGATATACCTTTGAAGAGTTTCGAGAGTATCTACTCTCTGAGCCCGGCCATGGGCCAGGCTCGTCTGGTGCTTGCCTGGTCAACCAGGCTGTTGCTGCTGGAGGCCCGCTGCCCCACATATCCATCACAGCCTGGTTGATCTGGCACCTGGAGAAGATATTCGTCCAGTTTCCTCTTGAAGGCTTCTACACTGGTTCCATCCGTGTTTCGGATATCTTCTGGTAAGATGTTGAATAGTCTGGGACCCCGGATGTTAATACAGTGCTCCCATATTGTCCCCACTGCACCCCTGCTCCTCACTGGGTTTATTTTACACTTTCTCCCATATCTCTCACTCCAGTATGTTGTTATGGCAGTGTGCAGATTTGGGACCAGGCCCTCAAGTACTTTCCATGTATATATTATCATGTATCTCTCTCTCCTCCGCTCCAATGAGTACATGTTCAAGACTTGAAGGCGTTCCCAATAATTTAGATGTTTCAATGGCTCAATGTGAGCCGTAAACGATCTCTGGATTTGTTCCAGCTCTGCTATTTCTCCTGCCCTGAACGGGGCCGTCAGCACTGAGCAGTATTCTAAGTGGGGGAGCACTAGCGATTTGAAGAGTGTCACCATCGGCATTATTTCCCTTGTTTTGAAAGTTCTCAATACCCACCCCGTCATCTTCCTGGCTGTTGTGATCTTTGTCTTGTTATGGTCTTTAAACGACAGATCAGCAGACATAATTATTCCCAAGTCCTTTACGTGTTCCTTTCGTTCTATGTGGTGACCCTCTTGCGTTTTGTATATAGTGTTCCTTTTGAGTTCTTCATTTTTTCCATACCTAAGCAGCTGAAACTTATCACCATTGAACGTCATGTTGTTCTCCACTGCCCATTGGAAGACCCTGCTTATGTCCTCCTGTAATTTTCAGTGTCCTCTACCGTAGTGACTTTCATGCTTATTTTAGTGTCATCTGCAAATGATGATACAAAAGTGTGCTGGGTGTTTTTATCTATGTCTGCTATGAGGATGAGAAACAGCAGAGGTGCCAGGACAGTGCCTTGGGGCACTGAGCTTTTGACCTCGCTGATGCTGGATCTTGCCCTGTTCACTACTACTTTTTGTGTTCTGTGTGTTAGGAACTCAAAAATCCATCTGCCTACCTTCCCCGTAATGCCTATGGCTCTCATTTTGTGCGCTATCACTCCATGATCGCATTTGTCAAACGCCTTTGCAAAATCTGTGTAAATCACATCTGCGTTTTGGTCGTCCTCCAATGCCTCCGTAATTCTGTCATAATGGTTCAGCAGCTGTGACAGGCATGATCGTCCCGCTCTAAAGCCATGCTGGTTCTGGTTATGTTGGTTGTGCTGGTCCATGAACTTTGTAATCTGCCGTCTCATCACTCTTTCAAAGATTTTTATGATGTGAGAAGTGAGGGCTACTGGTCTGTAATTTTTAGCTAGTGCTCTACTACCTCCCTTATGCAAAGGAGCTATGTCTGCACTCTTTAAGGCCTCTGGAATTTCACCTAGATTTAAGCTCTTTCTCCACAGAATACTAAGGGCTCTTGCTAATGGTACTTTGCACTGCTTTATAAATAAAGCATTCCATGAATCTGGTCCAGGTGCTGAGTGAGTGGGCATGTTGGCCATTTCTTTTCGAAATCTATGGGATTTGTACTAATGTCGGTTAGGTGGTCTGCGCAGCCTTCTGCTGGAGTGAAAAATATTTCTGCATTTTCTACCTTGCTGTCATTTAGTGGGTTGCTGAACACTGACTCATACTGTTCTTTTAGGATTTCACTCATTTCCTGTTCATCGTCCGTATACGAATCTCCTCTCAATAATGGTCCAATTCTACAGGTAGTTCTTAGCTTGGATTTTGCATAGGAGTAGAAATATTTTGGGTTTCTTACAATATCCTGTATGGCTCTTTGTTCCCTTTGTACTTCTTCTGTCAGGTATGACATCTTAAGTTTGTGCTCTAATTCCGTGATCTCTCGGTTAAGGCTATCTCTCCTCTGTTGCAACATAACTGTGTTTTTCAGCAATTCAGTAACCCGTTTTCTTCTCCTGTACCATCTCCTACGCTCTCTCTCTATATCTTATCTTCGTCGGTGTTTCCTCAATGGTACGTGCTTCATACATACCTTGTATGCTTCTGTATTCAGCTTCTCTAGGCACTGTTGGGGATTTAGGGTGCTCATGTCTGATTCCCATGATATGTCTGATAGCTCTTGGTTTATTTTTTCCCAGTCAATTCTTTGGTTATTAAAATTAAACTTACTGAACATTCCGTCTCTAACATTAGTGTCGCAGTTCCCTAACCCTGAGTTAATACTAGTTTGAACTTCTATGATGTTATGATCAGAGTATATTGTTTTTGTAACTGTTATGTCTCTGATTAATTCCTCGTTGTTTGTGAATATCAAATCCAGGGTATTTTCATTTCTAGTGGGATCAATTATCTGTTGGTTTAGTGAGTACTTTTCACAAAGCCTCATTAGTTCCCTGGTATGTGCCTGTTGAGCCTGGGTGCTTCCAGGAGTTATTTCTGGTATAACATTATGGTGCCTCATCTTCCATTTTACATGAGGGAGATTAAAATCTCCAAGGATTAAAATGTTTGGGGTGGGATTCTCTAGCCTATCCAGATAGCTATCTATCTTCTTTAACTGCTCTGTGAATTCCTCCGCAGTTGCTGATGGTGGTTTGTATACTAGGATAATTACTATTATTATTATTATTATAATCAAATAGAAGCGCTAAAAGGATAATTACTAGATTCTTATTTTCCACTTTAATGCCGAGGATTTCTACTATATCATTCGTAGCGCTCAACACTTCTGTGCAACAGAGAGTATCTTTTATATAGAGTCCTACTCCTCCCTGTGACCTATTAATTCTATCACATCTATACATGTTATAGTTTTCTATCTGAATCTCTCCGTCCAAAACATCCCTTGTATGTGTTTCTGTAAATGCTCCAAACATGGCATTTGCTTCTGATAGGAGTCCACTAACATAACTAACTTTGTCATTTTTATTTGATTTTATTTCAGACCCTGAATATTTGCAAATATGAAGCAGGAGTTACCATTTGGGATGTTTGGTCTTTCTTTGTGTTTGTGTTTGAAGGCATAGACGAGAGACGGCCATGGCATATGAGAAGCCTTCCGCCTCTTTGAGGCAATGGATTTCCCGATCATTTAGGTAAACCTGACGATGGATGCGCCTCATGACAGTTAAGGCAAGAGGGAGGTAGATTACAAGGAGGATTGGCATGGTCGTCAGCACCACAGACTGGACATTCGGCCATGGACCTGCAATATTTCGCTGGATGACCAAAACGCCAGCAGTTTTTACACTGTTGCAGTGTAGGGGTCACCTTTCGAACTTGTACGGCGACCAAGGGTGGAACTTAACGGCAGTCATATGTTAAACGAGCTATATTGCAAGGATAACATCTTCGCTTACGGGCAGGGAGGACAAAAGTGTCAACTTTGAGGATAGGGAGGTCTTGGGGCTCAAGCTGCTCCAGAAAGTCATCACCACATGTCTGGAAATTCCGTTGGACAATGGTGTGGGGTAAAATGACAGTACTACTACAAGAATTGAGAGAATGATGTTTGTCAATAGTGATAGGATTAGTATCTATGGTCGTAAGGAGAGAAAGATCGCAAGCTTGTCCAGCATTCTCGACCGTGATGATGCGAGTGCCGCTCTTGAGAGCGTGAAATGATATATCTTTACCTACATGGCGTAGGAGATTATTATTATTATAATCAAATAGAAGCGCTAAACCACAGGGGTTATACAGCGCTGCAGGTTATTGTAGGATGCAGGGAGAGTGGGTTGTAAGAGGGAGATAAATGATTAGTAGGGTATGGAGTGCAGCATGACGGTGGATAGTGAAGGGATAGAGGGTAGCAAGAGATCGAGGTAGAAGGGACTGAGGGAGGTGCTAGAGGTATAATCTTCAGAGTTTGTGTAGTATGGCGTAGGAGAGCTTTACCAATACTATGATCGGAAAGATAGATAGTTTGAGTATTCGGTCTTAGAGAAAAAAAATTGTCCATTGAGTAGTGTGAAACAAAGTGTTTAAGGGGAGTGCGTGACGAGCTGGTCATTTCTGAGATGAATGAGAAGGAAGTGTTGAATCGTCATGTAAGGGTCTTGGTCGTTTGGATGTGAGACCAGAGGTGGTCCAACGTGTGATGAACGAGCAATCCAAAAATTGCAGTACTGTAGAAGGAGAAGCCGGAATCAAGGTCAGAGAAGAGTGAAGGTCAGACGTGTCAAAAGGGCCGGTTGGAACCCCAGTACCTGAAGCAGGTGATGAACCAGCACCAGCAAGAGGTACAGTGGTCCCTCGAGTTAAGAGCACCTCGGAAATCGTACAATTATGTAAGTGTATTTTTGTAAGTGCTTTTGTAAGTGTATTTTTGGGGGTCTGAAATGGACTAAACTACTTGCCATTATTCCTTAAGGGAAAAAATTCGTTTGGTAATGGCACTTGAGCAGCCTTCTGGAATGAATTATGCTCTTAACTCGAGGGTCCACTGTACAGGGGTATTGGAGGTGTCCGAAGAGTTGTCCATCAGGAATAGGCACGGGGGTAGTAGGTTCATAGATTGGGTTGTCCATGGTTAGGTTACTTCTTTCTTTTTGTTTTTAATAAAAAAAGAAAGAAAACAAAATAAAAGAAAAAAGGGGGGAACGTGGAGGAATAGCTCCTAGGAGGAATGAAAGGGGCAGAAATCCTCCTCTGCGCCCAAGAGGACCTCAACACCGAAAGTAGTGCAGATGCTGCATTGAACCCATGCCATACCCTACCCTTCATGCAAGTAAACCAGCAATCCGGGATAGCAACCTCACATCCACCGAGCCACCTCGGCGGACAAGAGAGAGGGCGGCCGGATACCCACCACAAAGCATACCTCCTTCGGCCACCACCCCCGGAATCCGAAAGGTGGCCTCCGGAGATACACCCGTCGCCCGAAAGATACCCAAAGCCACCCCCCAAGAGATCAGAGAGGGATCGCGACATCCCCAGACGAACCAGATTCTACGGCAAACTACACCACCGCCAAGAACCTCAATGGAATGGGATGGTCCATGGTACCCTTCCCCCTACCTAGGAACCAGAATGCCTGTGGAGAGAAGCTCACAGGGTAAAAAAGAGAAGGGAATAAGGGAGGGATGAAGAGGAGGAAAGGGAGAATTATTATTATAATCAAATAGAAGCGCTAAACCACAGGGGTTATACAGCGCTGCAGGTTATTGTAGGATGCAGAGAGAGTGGGTTGTAAGAGGGAGATAGACGATTAGTAGGGTATGGAGTGCAAGATGACGGTGGATAGTGCAGGGGTGGAGGGTAGCAAGAGATCGAGGTAGAAGGGACTGAGGGAGGTGCTAGAGGTATAATCTTCAGAGTTTGTGTAGTAAGTTAGTTTCTGTCAAAAGTCAATGAGAGTCAGGATTAAAGGAGGGTCCATCTGCAAGAAGGGAAGGTAAAGAAAGGGCCGCAGAGCGAAGACGTCGTTGGAGGTAAATTCTGCGTGCTCGTTGATAGAGTGGGCAGTCCAACAGGATATGTCGAACAGACACTGGAACCTGACAATGCTCACAGAGAGGGGCAGGGAGCCTCTCCATGAGATACCCGTGAGTAAGACAAGTGTGGCCGATGCGAAGACAGGAGAGTGTAGTCTCCCAACCTCGACATTGGTGACAAGAAGAAGGCCAGAAACCTATAACCGGTTTAATTGAATGAAGTTTGTTATTCAGCAGGTCAGACCAGCGTTGTTGCCAACGGGTGCGAAGGTTGGTAGCAATGACCGCAAAATAGTCCGTGAAAGGAACACCTCTATATGAAACTGGAAGGTCATGTACTGCTGACCGCGCAGCAGTGTCTGCCTGTTCATTGCCCTGTACGTCAACATGACCAGGGACCCAACAAAAGACAATATCTTTATGCTTGCTAAAGATACGGCATAACCAAAGGTGGATACGAAGAACTAGGGGTGAGGTGTATCAATTTTACGGATAGCCTGTAAAGCACTAAGGAGTCTGAAACGACCACAAATGGTGATACAGGCATAGATGCAATCTGGATAAGTGCCACAAGAATGGCATACAATTCAGACGTAAATATGCTAGCCGAGGTAATAGATGCCCTCGTACGACGCTGTCCGGAAACACTGCTGCGAATCCGATGCCGTCAGATGACTTTGAACCATCGGTGTATACTGCGATGGCATGGGAATGAGAACGGAAATGGTCTAGAAAGAAAGAGCGAGAAGCCGCCGTAGGCAGTTGGGCTTTCGCGCAAGGTAGAGGAATAGAACAGACACGGACAGCAGGAACTTCCCAAGGGGGTAGAGGCTGAAGCTGAAGGGAAGACAAGAGTGAATGCAGACGAAGAGAAAAGGGACGAAGTAAACAGGGGCGACGAACAAATAACGAGCGTCTACTAACATCTGTGACAATCCTATACATGGAAGGATTGCGGAGGTCATGAGAACGAACATAATAGCGAATGCAATGTGCATCGCGACGATCGGACAAGGATGGAATGTTCGCTTCTACATAGAGGCTCTCAACCGGGGAAGAACGAAAAGCACCAAGGCATAAGCGTAATCCCTGGTGATGGATGGGATTAAGGCTGGAAGTGGGGGAGAGGCTGCCAATTATCTGGTCACCATAATCATTTTCAATGAATTGGGCCGAATGAGCAAGGAAGTTCTACGATCAGCCCCCCTGAAAAAGTGCGAGGTTTTAAGGAGGGTTTAGCCGGCTATGCAAGTCCCCAGAAGGTAATGTGGGGTTTAGGACAATCTGCGGTCAAACAAAGGCCCCAAACCGACTGTATCACGTTCTGGGATACGTAGGGGCGGTATAAAGGGGTTAAAAAAAATTATTATAATCAAATAAGGCCCAAACCACAGGGTTATACAGCCCGAAGGGTTTTGTAGGATGCAGGGAAGTGGGTTAGAGGAGATGGACGTTAAGGGGGATGGAGTGCTGATGACGGTGGGTAGTGCAGGGAGGAGGGAGCAAGGTGAGGAGAAGGACTGAGGTGCTAGAGGGATAATCTTCAGAGTTTGTGTAGAAGTCAGTTTCTGTCAAAAAATCAA